>PVKV010002898.1:0-156366 GCA_004027835.1 Alouatta palliata | reverse complement strand
ATGTGACTTTGGGCCATCTGGCCATCTCTGGGCCTCCCTTCCACCAGAGTGCATTAAATACATTCATAACAAGAACACACAGTCCTCATGGTAATTCCAGGAGCTAAGCCAGGCAATATTAGCCCCATTTCACAGATGAGCAGACCAACACCCTCAGAGGAACAAAGTGACTTTTCCCTGGCCAACCAGCTAGTAAGAGAGGTTGCCAGAATTCCTGTTCAGTAAAGGGGACCGAGGCATGAGGGGACGATGTTCCAACAGGCTCCACTCCTTGCAAGGCTGAGTGTGGGGGTCCAGTGTGCTAAATCCTGACCCTTTGGGGCCACCCATTTGCTGTGTCCTTAGGCAAGCTGAAACTCCTCTCTGAGCTCTGCTTTTTCCATTTGCTAAACTGGGAAGCAGGACAGGGAGACGCAGGAGTCGCTGCTCCCTCTGGCCAGAACATTCTATGAATCTTCCCATCATAGAAATCTCCCTAGGAGCTCAAGGGACAATCCCTTTCTTCCACCAATAACATGTGTGAACCCCCATGTTATGGACTGAATTGTGGCCCCCTAAAATTCATGAAGCCCTAAGCCCCAGGACCTCAGGATGTGACTACATGTGATGGCCATTAGGGTGGACCATGATCCCATCTAACCCGTATTCGTATATGAAAAGGAAGTTTAAACACACAAAGACATCCCAGCGATGTGTGCATGGGGGATACAGCAAGAAGGTGGCCCTCCATCCAAAAGCCAAAGACAGATTCCTCAGAGAAAGCCAACCTGCTGACACCATGACCTTGGACTTCCAGCCTCTACAGCTGTGAAAAAACACATTTCTGCTGCATAAGCCGCCAACCTGTGATGTTTGTTATGGAAGCCAGAGCAGACTAAGGCACTCCACCAATCCTACCTAATCCAAGGAAGACATAGGGGCAGAGTGGGGCTGGGCAGGGGCAAACCTACTTAAACCCCACCCAGACTTTGGTAAAGTTGTATATCACAGGCTAAGGCACAGAACTATGGCAGCTCCACCAGCTTCCAGATAAAGCCATGCCCCTCAACCAACATTCAAGGCCCCTGGCTCCAGCCCTATCACTCAGCCACCCTCCCAGGTCACCTTTGCTCTTGATGGAAGCACCAGCCAGTTTTCTAACTGCTGGGCCCTCTTCTGTACCTTTGCACAGGCCATTCTGTCTTGAATGTCCTTCCTTGTCTAACTTCTACCCATTCTCCGAACTTGGTTCAATGGTACCTCCTCCAGGAAGCCCCCCAGGCTGGGTAGCTGCTGCCCCTCTCCTGCACATCCACGGGACTCTGGGCTGCTCTGATGTTGTGATCAGTTTCCAGGATGGGTTTTGATACTTGATTGTGAAACACTAAAGCGCTGAGGCTGCCTGTGACGTAACCACCTCTGTTTTCCCAGTGTCTGGCAAAGCACTTGGAACTTGGGTAAATGGAAGGATGACTAGAAGGAAAGAAGATTGGGAAACCTTGACTTGTTTTTCCCAAATGCACGCTCACTGCAGCTGAGCACTGCTGACCGTCAGTGCTAGCCGGGACCACCTGCTGCAACCTCCTCATTCTACCCTGGGGGAAGCCGGAGCCAAGAGAGGTAAAGTTGCCCACCTCCAAAGGGCACAGGGATTAGAGACAGGCCAGGGTCCCAGGACACCTGTCTCCCAGCCCAGTGTTCCTCGTACGTACAACGTTTCACCACCCACTCCCAGCCCCCTTGACAAGTGGAGTTTAATTATTTACGACAGCGCTTTATAGCAGCCGGTGAACCCACTGGAACGTATTTTGTAAAAGTAATGAAGGCTCAGTAATGCGAGACCTCACTACAGCTCCCATCTCTAAATCTCGGCCCATGAGTCGGCCAGATTGTGCAGGCATTTTTTTTTCCTTTCCCTTCCTTCTTTTGGAGAATTACAGAGTTTGCAGATTAGGGGTGTTTGCAGCACAAGGCATATCCAAGACATATTTTCTCATTTAGGGGGAAAAGCAGCGGCCTTCATGGAACTGGCATCTGCATCTCCCAAATGGGGATCCGAGTGGCATGTCCGCTACAGTTCCCCTACCGATGCTCCCTTGGAGGTGCCACATTTACAGCAGGCAGGACAATGTCTCCAAACTCCCAATGTCCCCATCCTGGGAGAGACAGAGCACAGTCAGTAACAGTGGAACTGAGGAGAGGGGGTAGGCCTGAAAGTCAGGAACTTGTGGCTCTGCTCTGCCTCTCTGAGCTTCAGTTTCCCTATCTGTAAATTAAGGAGCTAGAAGAGAACCTGCCTCTCCTAGTTCCTTCTACAACATTCCACCATTTTCCCAGCAATGACAATGAGATAAAGGCTTTATTCTAAGAAGGCACCTGTATTGTGGGCTTCCTGCAGGCTCTCCCTGAATCACCACAACTCCATCAGGCAGATATGAACTGCATCACACAGAAAAGCCAAGTCACAGTGCTAGAAAGTGATAGAGTCCGGCGTGGCACCCAGGCCTTCTGGCTGCAGAGGGAACGCCTTCAACCACAGCTCTGCAAGCTTCTCAATGAATGGTTACTTACAACAGGCCGGGGCTGTGACGGGCACCTCACGTGCTAGGACTCATCACATCCTCCCAATAATGACAGGGTATGTTTCTCATCTTCATTTATAAATGAGAAAACTGAGGCTCACAGGGAACCCAGATTTTCAATCAGAACTCCATCTAAAACCACAGGCTGAGGTCTCTTCACTCCATTTTACTGTTGCCCCAGGACTCCAAGATGAAGCTTCCTGGACTCTAGAAGCTGCGACTGAGTTGAGAGAAATAAGGCTCAGCCTCCCCCAAATATCCAAGAAACAGAAACAATGCTGCAACTCATTGTATGCAAGAACCAGGGAAGAGGCTGAGCTGACTACCTCACAGCCTGATGTATGTCACAGGCTAAGGCACAGAGCTATGGAAGCTCCACTAGCTTCCAGAAAAAGCTTTGCTCCTCACGCATTCATTCAAGGCCCCTAGTTCCAGCCTTATCACTTACCCACCCTTCCGGGTCGCCTTGCTTTTAATGGAAGCACCAAGACATCATGGTGTCTTGAGCCCAGTGGTGGTGTCTTGAACCTGATGATAATGTCTTGGGCCATGGTGTCTTGGAGTCAAGCTAAGGCCTTGGTCCGCTTGTGTGTAAAATGGGGCTATCATCCTCTGGCTTAGATGATGAGCCAGATCCCCTAGCCAGATGTGGTGTATTCAGCCAGATTGAAGAGAAAGGGAGACAGGCAAACCAGCAAAAAGTGCCAAGGTAGCCAGATGGTCAGGGAAGGAGGTGGGGAGTGTACCTGGAACATTCCAGCATGAGGGAGAACAGGTGACAGAGCCTCAGATGACGGCGTTTTGGATGGGAAGATCAGGTGATGGGATCAAGGGTCTAGACTAAGAGCCCCTCAAGGGTAGGAGCCACCCATCTGGGTAGCTCCAGTACCTAAGCCATAGTAGGTGTCTGATAAATGGAAGCAAGGGTTGTGAAATAACATGATCTGACGTGGACCTTGATTCTGCATTAAGCAGCCAACCTTGCCTGCATCCTATCACCTCTCTCGGCTTCTTATATCTCTAGTCTGACCCACCTTCCCACAACAGAAAGTTCTACCAGGCAGCTAACTAAATATACCTCCCTACAGATGAGAGGCTTTCAAACCTCCTAGAAAGGCATCTCCATCAATGTACTCACAAGAATGTACCAATCTTTAGCTCACTGCCAGAAAATTTTACAAGCAGATCACCTCGATATCTCCTGCTGGATGCTGAAGCCACATGCCTTTGCTTGGTTCTCAGAAGAGAAGGAAGAGTTGGCTGACCATCTTCAGTGTAGATTATAGAGACATCCTCAGGGAAGGAAGATTCCATCACTCATTCATTCGATAAACATTTATCGACCAACTACTATGTGCTGTCACTGTTCTAGGCGCTGGGGATAGAGCAGTGAATGAAACAAAGTCCTCCCTTCGTGAAGCTTACATTCTAATGGAGAGACAAATTAGAAAAAACATTGAATAAATCAGGGAGAGTAAAGAAAGGAGTTGTGGGAGCTTTTACTTTTTAATGGGAATGGGGGTGTTCAGGGATGTCCTCTCTCATAAAGTGGCATTTGACCAAAGACTTGAAGAAGCAAGAGAAGGCACCAGCAGCTGTCTGGGGAAGGTGCTGCAGGCAGAAGGAACAGCAAGAGGATAGGTCTGGGCAGAGTACTCTTGGCAGGATCAGGGAGCAGTGGGGAGGCCGGTCCAGTTCCTAGTGGGGCCTGAAGACTAAGGGACGGGGAGGAGAGGCACTCTGAGTGGAGCAGGAACCAGACTGAACAGCCCCTTACGGGACGGGATGGACACAGTGGAGACTTGGGCTTTTCACTCTGCATGAGATGCGAGGGCTTTTAAGCAAAGGGGCTGAATGGCCTGATGCTACCCTTCACAGGTTCCCTGAAGAAAGAGGGTGGAGACAAAGCTGAAGGCAGGGTGGGCTGGTAGGAGGTCCTTGCAGGAACCCAGGTGAGAGACGGTGGCCTGTGATGGTGGCTGTGGAGAGGGCAAAGAGTGGCAGTTTCTGGAGAGAGTCCGAAGTCAGAGACAACAAGAAGAGTATTTATTGTGACTCCAGCTTATCCAAGGTGAATCTGACTTTCAAGGTCATGGCCACCAGGTCAACAGTTTAGCCTAAAAGAGTCCTCGGCTGACACTGACATTCTCTCTTTTGACTCCAGTCCTCCAGAAGCCGGAGGAGAGGCAGCTTTTTTCACATTAAAACTCTTACCCAGCGCTTGGAGGAGAGACGGGGTCTTAGCCTGCTCTGAAACGTGCCATACAGCTCTCAGGGGCGTCAGGCTGAGGACATCCAGCTACATCTGGCAAGATGCCACTTGCTGCAGCAGAGTCGCCAGTTCACAGCGTCCAGCCCTAATGGATGACCCCAGACCAACTGTGTGTTAATGCCAAGGACCCCCCATGAAAGCAGCTGAAAAGGTGAGTAAACAGGATGGCAATCACAATAACAGCAGCAGCAGCAGCCAACACTCTGCACATTCACCAAGTGCCAGGCCCGGGATAGGCATTCTGCTTAAGGTAAGCTCAGATAATGCTTTATGAGCCACAGGGTAGACACTATGATCATCTCCATTTTAGAGATGAGGGGTTTGGAGCTCAGAGATGCTAGGTGACCAGCTGAAGGTCACACAGCTAGACAGTGACAGAGCCAAGGTAGAAATTTGGGTCTCTCCTCCAGCCTTTAGCTCCAGCCTGAGTGGCTCTTGGCTCACGGCCCCTCTAAGGCCTCACCAGGCAGATTCCACCTTGCTTCACCTCCTCATCGCCTTGGCCCTGGCTCCACTGTCCCCACCCTTGTCTTCTAAGACAGGGCCAGCCCTCGACATGTACTCCGTCCCTCCCCATGCACAGACAGTTCCACTGACTCCCCGAGTCAAAGGCTCCCCTATTTCCTACCTGGAGCGAGACCACATTAACTCCAAGTAGAGGGCCAGGTAGTTGGAACCAGGCTCAGCTTTCAGACAAACGAAAGCCAAGTTGGTCTCTGCGTATTGCAGAGACAACAAACTCATAGCTGAGCCAGGCCCTCGGGGACCATCTCTAATGACTATGTAATGACTAAGGTGTTTGATAAAATAACACGACCACAGGATGACTGTTTCTGCCACCTCCATGGCTTCCTGACGGGCCAGGCCCTGTGCTATGTGTGCAGCCACATGCAACCCTTCTACACAGTTGGGACTGATGGCCAGCCTGTACTATTCTGCAGATGTGGAAACTGAGGCTCAGAAAAGCTAAGTAACCCGCTGGGGGACGGGGTGGGTACAGGGAGGTGAAGCAACAATTTGCACCGTTTCACTGCATACACAGCCCACTCTCCCAAAGACCATCACACCAGCTAGGCGAGGGAATGTGTCCCGAATCACATTCTCTTCAGCAGGTTAAACATCATACTTGCAACTTTGCTGTATTTACTTTCAACCAACCCCTTCTTTCCTCCACAAATCACGCAGTGTCCTACCCTTGTCAGAATCATCAAAGGCCAAATTAACCCTGAATGCAGTCGCCCCTTCTCTGCAGACTGCCCCCAAACCCATGGCATTTCAGGCTGGGAGTATCACAAAGCGGGTGGAAAAACCAGCTCAGCAGGCAAGCAAGCATTCAGTCTACAGCGACCCTGTCGGGGGAGGGGGAGAGCCCACATGCATAAGAAAGCCACCCACAGCAGCTAAATTCTGACTGCCAAGCCTTTATTAGTGGTGATAAAAGGCAGCAAAAACAGCGCAAGGCTTTCTACTCCCAGGTGGGGGCTGCAGTCCCAGGAATTAGTCATGTTTTGACTGGTAGAGTTATGGAATTTATAATGGAGGCCCTGGAGAAATTAAACCCGGATTACAGCCAACCCCTTCCCCCTGCCGAATGTCTCCGGTGGGAGCAACATGGCAGGGCCCTCAGCCCCTCCAGGAGACTGATTTGCTGGCTGGAATTGCTGGACAAAGATCATGACCCCACAAGGACAGGGTTAAGAGGAGATGGCTCTGGCCTGCCCCCCGCCTCCCTGGGGGTGTGTCAGCTCACATCAAACCCTAAGGAGTGGGAGTCGGGTCTGTCCTATGTGTCCCCAGCAACCCCAGCCGGTGTTCAGCAAGAGGTATCGCGATGAATCTGTGTCTTCAGTTTATCAGTGTTGTCCTTCCTAGGTGAACGCAAAGTCCTCTCCCTGGAGGGAGGTAACTGTAGAGGGGACAACCACAGAACTAGGAAATCAGGAGAATGGCCTGAATTTGGGTGAGTGTTGTTAACTCTGTATTAATTACAGAGAAGAGTAGGACCCACCTCTCACGCTCCGATTTTAGGGCCTCTTAAAACTCTAAAGATTCCTAAGTTGGTTGTATATCAAGATCCTAACACCTTAGTGGAAAGGTTAATCAAAAGGACAGGATGGAAAGGAACCTCTCCTAGTAGCTAAATGAGTACTGGGGCCCGTGCATCATCGTGGAGTCTCCTGGTGTCCTTAGCCCTGGCTTTTTGTTGCAGTGATCCAGGGAGAAAATTTGCCTTTATTGAGCACCTACAATGTGCCAGGCTCTGCTAAGCCACTTTATAAACATCCTTCAATTTAACAGAGCCTAGCAAAGGGCCCAGGGCACAGAGAAGGTGCTTAACGAATTTTATTAAATGGATAAGTGGCTTTAATTCCTCTATCAGCCTTATGAGTTAGGTATTATTATCACCACTTTACGGATGAGGCCATGGAACCAGAGAGGGGCAGTGCTTTGCCCGAAGCAACACAGCTTATATGTGAGAAACAGAGAATCCCGTGTCTGTCTGACTTTGACAAGAGAGTTCGTCCTCCCTCCACCACATTTCTTGCTTTCTCAGTGGGGACGCTTCTCGGAACCAGAGACCCTGAATGGGAGAGGAGAGGAGGTGAGAAGCCCAGGGTAGCTGTCCAAGACTAGCAGTGCTGAAGGGAAGAGCGAATGGAAGGAGCACAGATGCACACAACTGATGCAGGGCTGGTCTTGCCCTCAATGTCAATTCATCTCACTCTTTCACCTTGAGATGACTCTCCAGAAGTCTTTTACTCTGGGCTGCCTTTCCTGCCACAACTCAGGACTAAAATAGCTCCAAAATTGATAACTAATGGCAACCATTGCTGGAGGATCGGTAAGATCTGTTAGCCCCTCAAATTCACCATGACCCTAAGTATCACTGATGCCAAATCCCCAATCCAAGACATCAGAGGGGAACAATGTCCCAGGCCATCCAGAACTGTTAGCCTAGAGTCTAGTGAAATGTCTATTTTTATGGTGTATGTTATCGCTCTTGTCTGATCCCTCTCTGAGCCATTCTGCAAGCTATGCCCAGAGCTCTGCCTTCTCCAGTGATAATTCTGCTTACGATTCTGTCCTTGGTGTGATCCTCGATGTCCTTCAAGAGCTGACTCTGTCAACAATCTCCTTGATCCTTCCCTACTCCCTACTGCCCTCATTCCCCAGGCATTCCAAATGTTCCATCTATTTAACCCCCATACCAGGGTGTCAAAGCTACTATGAGGGTGGCTGTGGGGACAAGTATTCCAAACAAAAGGAACAGCATCTGAAAGTCCTGTTCCTCTAGCAATAGCCACCTCAGGCATTACTTCCAACAGAAGACACCTCTGGCTGTCTATGTCTCCCTGGTGCCAGGTACCCCCCACACCTGTGATCCCTCCATGTCCAGAATCACATGTGATTCTACCCCGTCACTCCCTGTCTTAATCTGTTCCTGCTGCCATAGCAAAATACCACAGACTGCATAGTTTACAAAGAATAGAAATGGCCGGGCGCGGTGGCTCACGCCTGTAATCCCAGCACTTTGGGAGGCCGAGGCGGGCGGATCACGAGGTCAAGAGATCGAGACCATCCTGGTCAACATGGTGAAACCCTGTCTCTACTAAAAATACAAAAAAAAATTAGCTGGGCGTGGTGGCGTGCGCCTGTAGTCCCAGCTACTCGGGAGGCTGAGGCAGGAGAATTGCTTGAACCCGGGCGGCGGAGGTTGCAGTGAGCCGAGGTCGCGCCACTGCACTCCAGCCTGGCGCCTGGTGACAGAGTGAGACTCTGTCTCAAAAAAAAAAAGAATAGAAATGTATTGCCCACAGGTCTGGAGGGAGGGAATTCCAAGGTCAAGGCACCGACAGATCTGGTGTCTGGTGAGGGTCCACTCTCTGATCCAAGACAGTACCTTGTCACTGCATCCTCCAGAAAGGACAAATGCTGTGTCCTTGCATGGTGGAAGAATGGAGGGCCAGGCAGCCAAGGCCCTCTTTTATGGGGAATTAGTCCAATTCATGGGACAAAACCCTCAGGACAATCACTTACTTCCCCAAAGTCCCCATCTTTTACCACCACAACAGGGATGAAGTTTCAACATGAATTTCGTAGGGACACAAACATTCAGACCACAACATTCAGACAAGAAAAGAAACTACCCTGCAACGTCTTCCCTCAGGGAAACTAAGCCAGCACTTTATGATGTTTTAACCATGTTGTATCACTAGCATCTATCTGCCTGTGAACAAGTAAATACTAAATGAGCCGGGTTTG
The DNA here is from genome assembly GCA_004027835.1 of Alouatta palliata. NCBI lineage: Eukaryota > Metazoa > Chordata > Mammalia > Primates > Atelidae > Alouatta > Alouatta palliata. The sequence continues at coordinate 147,270 of PVKV010002898.1, read as the reverse complement.
TGCCTAAGGACTTGGCTGACAGAGGCTGCTATGTATGAAATAACAGCGAACCTTCACGTGCCTGGCACTTGCTTAGTGTCTTATGTATGGTAACTCATTAAAACTACATGGTAGGGCTGGGCGCAGTGGCTCATGCCTGTAATCCCAGCACTTTGAGAGGTCGAGGCAAATGGATCACAAGCTCAAGAGATGGAGACCATCCTGGCCAACATGGTGAAACCCTGTCTCTACTAAAAATACAAAGATTAGCCGGGTGTGTTGGCAGATGCCTGTAGTCCCAGCTACTTGGGAGGCTGAGGCAGGAGAATTGCTTGAACCTGGGAGGTGGAGGTTGCAGTGAGCTGAGATTGCGCCACTGCACACCAGCCTGGTGACAGAGGAAGACTCCATCTCAAAAAAACAAAACTACATGGCAATCATCAAAGTCACCCTGAGGCAGGCATCTTTGTTATCCCCACTTTACAGAGAGACACACTTTACAAAGTGAGGCACAGGGAGGTTAGCAGAGCCAGAAAGCAGTAGAGCAGGGACTGTAGTCCACGGAGTCGGGACTTCATGCCCTTGACCATTTCACCATCTGTTTAAGAAAGGGCCCTGGAGGTGGGAAAGGCCGTATGCTTCTCCTCTAGAGCAAGGAGTGTGCTCAATGTCAACGTCAACTCGGTTTTCAGCATCAGCAAAACCTAAAGCTTCTACCAGGGTTACCTGGGGAGCTCAGGCATCCAAACCCTACCCACACCCAGATGCAAGGGTACTAAGCCCCGGCCTTGGCAGCAGAAACCGGCAAGAGTGTATCCTCAGAACTGGGTATGGACCACCTGGGGGCCCTTTCCCTTTGCCCCCTCTACCAGCCCCACCCAGCCCCTGACCCAGCTGCCAAGACCCTGTCTCCCTCCCCTCTGCACCTGGCTGCCCCTGGCAGGCAGCCCCAGACCCCTCACAGAGGATGAGCCTCCCCCAGCTCTGAGCAGCTGCCAAGGCCTTGCTGGCGCCCGGCAGGCATCTTCTGGGCACCATGTGCCGCCCCGCCAGGCCTGGTGTGCCAGCAGTTCCGCGTTAGGTTGATGGCCCCGCACAGCCCATGGAGCTGCTATTTTTAATTTAATTGGAGAGTCAGAGGAGAGAGATGGTACCCAACCAGGGAGTTTTAAAAGCTTTGGGGTGGGGGAGGGGGGACAGAAAGTGAAGAAAAGTTCGTAATTATATACCAGGCAGCCAGATTTGATGCTTGAACAGAAAGGTTAAATGTTACATTCAGAATCAAATGAGGAAAAGGGTTCTGGTGACAGTTGCCCAGAGCTAAATAAGGAAAGAAAATGCCCCTTGCCTGTCTCCTCTCCAGGCCCTCCTTTTCCTTGTCCTCATTTCTAAGTTTCCCTACTTCTGCCTTTTAAGGCTCAGGTGTGTACAAATAAAGGGGTTTCAAATGTAAAGACTGCTGCCCAGGGTGCCGACGCCTCGATGGCTACCCAAAAGCAGCTTTCACAGAAGCCTGGAAAAATCACACATCTGCATCTCAAGCCAAGGGAATCAATAAGGCCCAGAAAGCTGAGAAGGCAGCCTGGCACTGTCCCTCCTCTGCCAAGGGACAGACACTGTGGATCAGCTCACTCAGTACCTGTGTGCCATCTCTTTCTCTCTCTTTTTTTTTTTTGTTTTTGTTTTTTTATTTGTTTGTTTTTTAGATGGAGTCTCACTCTGTTGCTAAGTCTGGAGTGCAGTGGCACGATCTTGGCTCACTGCAACCTCTGCTGCCCAGGTTCAAGCAATTCTCCTGCCTCAGCCTCCCGAGTATCTGGGATCACAGGCACCTGCCACCACACCCAGCTAATTTTTGTATTTTTAGTAGAGGTGGGGTTTCACCATCTTGGCCAGGCTGGTCTTGAACTTCTGACCTCGTGATTCACCTGCACTGGCCTCCCAAAGTGCTGGGATTACAGGTATAAGTCACCATGCCCGGCCTGTGCCACTTCTTTTCTTTCAGCGACCTCCAGATCATGAGCTAAACAGAAGTCTACTGGGTGACAACTTTCTAATAGCTAGTGGTAGATCCAGATGAGATACTCCCTTCACGCTCCCTTTTCCTGCAGAGAATACAGGAGTGATGCCTGGAGCTGCCGAAGCCATTTTATGACCACAACCCAACAAGCCTACACGCTGAAGGTGGAGAAATGGAAAGACCCCGGTGGTGTAGATTTGACACTGTTCCCCTGGAGTGTCTACTTGCTACCCGAGACAAATAAATCTGTTTCAGCCACTTTTAGTCTAGTGCTCTAAGAATGCTGAATCCATTCCTAACTCTGACAGATCATGATAAGCTTGATCTTGAACAAGTGCTTAACATCTCTAATCTTGGGTTTTCTTATTTGTAAGTGGGAGCAAGTATCACTCATTTCACAGTGTGCACATGAGGATTAAATGTGACTCCGGCTGAGCACGGTGGCTCACACCTGTAATCCCAGCACTCTGAGAGGCCGGGAAAGGCAGATCACAAGGTCAGGAGTTCAAAACCAGCCTGACCAACATGGTGAAACCCCGCTTCTACTAAAAATACGAAAATTAGCAGGGCATAGTGGGTGCACACCTGTAATTCGAGCTACTCAGGAGGCTGAGACAGGAGAATTGTTTGAACCCAGGAGGTGGAGGTTGCTGCAGTGAGCCGAGATTGCACGACTGCACTCCAGCCTGGGTGACAGAATGAGACTCCATCTCAAAAAAAAAAAAAAAAATGCGACTCCATTTGTAAAGCCCTCACCATGGCAAGCGATGGTAGCTGCCATTGTTATTAACACTCCTGTTTAATAGGCGAGTGACTTCAAATTATAAACTTGGAAGTCATTTCTCATACCTCAGTAGCACGTCATAGCTTCAAAGTAAGTTCTCATTCCTTATCTTAGCTCATCTTCAACCCCAAATCTCTGGAGAAGGTGGTTATTACTTCCTATTTTATACTTGATAGACTCAAAGAGGTTAAATAACTTGCCGATGGTAGCTCAGCTAGTGACACGGCATCAGCCTGATGCCAAGTCTGGGGCTTGCACCAGGCTGGTTCTGAGTTGGTCTACCTAAGAATTGCTATTCCAGGCCCCCATTATTTTCCCTGGGGACTGCCAATGTTTCAAGTGTGGGGGAGCAAAGTTGTCACTATGAGAACATGGCTCATGTGTTCAAAGACAAGGTGAGCTGGACTCTGCCCTCCAAATTCCTCCACTTGCCCTGAGACATCTGAGTTCCTTGAGCTTCAGTCGTCCAAACTACACTTGCTACTCTGTTCAGCTCTTAACATTAAGGAGCCAAGAACCCCTTTCAGAAACAGCTGGATAACACTATGGCTGACAGCCCAGGCTGGATTCGAACCCCAGTTCTGGCACTTAACAGAAAACACATTTTGTTAAATAAATAGTACCTTGTGGCTCCTTTCTCTGTATTAGTCAGAGTAAGCAAAACAGTTGCTGTAACAAACAGCCCCACACTCTCAGTGGCTGAACATAGATTCCTCATGCCACAGGCTAGCATTGGTGGGGTTGGGCAGGGGTTTCTGCTCCACCCAGGCACTCAGACTCCTTCCATCTGCAGCTCTGCCACCCTCTAAGGCTTACATGTCCTCCCCATGTGACCCATCCTGCAGGCTGTGAAGGGGTATTTTAAAGGTCAGGTGCATGCCAAATGGGGCCCTGGCCCTACATAACTGCTGGGAGCATTGCCTCATGGTGTACCACGGAAGGAGAGGATACACTTACTGATGGTCCCTAGCAATTTCGGCTCAGAACACTCCTTTGAAAGTGGCCATCCCTCCACCTCCAGATCACATGACCTTGTCACACTGGATTCATTTCATTCTTCATCGTCAGAAATATGTTTGCTTTTTTATTTCTTTTTTTGAGATGGAATCTTGTTCTGACACCAGGCTGGAGTGCAGTGGCGTTATCTCAGCTCACTGCAACCTCCGCCTCCTGGGTTCAAGCGATTCTTCTGCCTCAGCCTCCCGAGTAGCTGGGACTACAGGCATGCACCACCAAGCCCAACTAATTTTTTGTGTTTTTAGTAAAGACGGGGTTTCGCCATGTTGGCCAGGATGGTCTCGATCTCTTGACCTTGTGATCCACCCACCTCGGCCTCTCAAAGTGCTGGGATTACAGGTGTGAGCTACCACACCCAGCCCAAGAAATATGTTTACCTATATACTGTCTACCACAGATCTCACAAGAAGCTGTAAGCTTGAAACCAGTAACCTTGTACATCTTTCTGACCTCAAGCTCCCAGTGTCCAGCATAGCTCCTAAAACATGGTAGGTACTTGAATATTTGTCAGATATGTACTAAACGAATAAGAAGGCAAACTTTAAACAGAATATTGGATCACCAGGGATGGATGGATAGAATGTGGCAATGGAAGAACAGGGGGTCCAGACCCTTGCCTATCCTGCTCAGTGGCTGTCACTGTTCACGGGCCCCAGATACCTCAGAGCCTGCCTGGCCGCCACCTGGCTCTCTCACATTTACAGTCACTGAGTCTACACAAGAGGCCGCCCCCCCACCCCCATCCATCACAGGAGCCAGCACTATTTCCAAACAAGCTGTTTATTTGCAGATATAAAACAAGATCCAACCAGTGGATCCAAAAGTGGAGGAAGACAGACAGGAAGACCGGTGGCGAAGGCATCCCAGGCTCACCTGCAGCAATGCCTCCCGGGCCAGAAAGGGTCTGTGGGACCAGAAATGTCAACTTTCCCCCATCCCATTGTCAAAAATAATTGGGACTCCTAGCAGAAGGGTTATCCCACTTAAAACCTACTCAACTAAGAAGAATGAGACAAACCAAGGGAGATGCCAATGAAAAACCAGTGGCTATCAGACATGGAGATGGCAGCCAGTCACTCATACTCCAGTGGCAGGCCACCCTGGAAAAACTGTCCCCTGTAGGGTTTCCAAGGATGACATCTTATCTTCTCCCTTGGGTGGGTCCCACTCTTGCAACAAGATAAAACCTTAAAACCTAAAAAATACCCTCATGCACCCAGAATTCCAAAGCCAGGTAATCCCACTCCATCTCACTCTACCCCTGCCCAGAACATTTTGCTGAAATTAATCTACCCATGCCCATCTAACAGGGGCCCATTCTCAGGAGTGAGCCAGTAGGGTCACACCCTCATACGCTCACCATACTCCTCTCGGGACATCCACTCAGACTGGTAAGTAGAAAGGTGAGCCACCACAGACGCTCCTAGCCAGACACTGAAGTTTCTATTGGAACCCGCCCAGACCGTGGCTCTGATGGAGGAGAAATGATCCCACACCAGCTCGCTGAACAGGCGTTTTGCAAACCCGGGATAAAGGGTGTTGCCCCCGCAGGCCATCACGTGGGAGGCCAGCAGGGGGCGCAGGGAGATCTCACAGGACTCCACGGATTCCAGGATGGCCTGTGGGATGCTGGGCCCTGGCTGCTCGAATATCTGCGGGCTGAAGAACATCTCAGGAGCCACCTGCTGCATGGGGGTCAGCTCCACGCGGGAGCCATCTGGGAGCTGATAGGTGTTGCTCTCATTCAAGCCACTCTGCTGGGTCTCGCGAAAGTCCAGGGCCTCCCCCAGATTCTGCGGCACGTAGCACTTGTTCATCTGAGTCATGGCGACCGTCTCCAGCTGAAACACGCTGCGTTTATCACAATCTTCCTTAAAGAGGCTTTTGAGGAGGTAGGCAGAGAGATCCTGGCCGGCGAACTCCAGCGTCTTGCCGCTGTAGGGCAAGGGGCGGCCCTGGTGGAAAGGCTGCACGCGAGTCAGGCCGTAGCCAGAATCGACCACCACACCGGTCAGGAGACCAGAGGCATACAGGGACATTTGCACCTGGTCGGCCAGGAGGACAGATGGGACGTGCAGCAACTCAAACAGGATCTGCAACAAGGGAGAAAAAACTCAGTGCCATTTCTCCCAGCCTGCTCAGCCGTCAAAGCTGAAGTCAGCACAGACCCACGTCTTCAGGGGACCCTCGGGCTGCCCCAGGATGCTGTACCCAGAGCTGCTGGAGCTCATCCAGTGAGGATAAAGCAGCAGCTCTGGAGGATTAGAAGGGAGCTGGGTTTGCCCTCAGGAGCTTGTCTGCTCGTGGCCGTTCAGAAGATCACTTGGGTGGAGAAGTGAGAAGAGCTCTGTGGCTGCAAGAAACGGTTCTGGGATGCTGGCTGCATGAGCGATATGGCCACGGGTCACACGCACAGCCTGAACTGCCACTTTAGAAGAAGACAGATTAGAAAAGAAGCAAGTGCTGGCTACCCACCACTGCCTCCAAAAAGTGGAGGAAGACAGACAAGAGAGATAAGAAAGACAGACAAAAGAGAAAGACAACAGGTAGAAGGAAGAAAAAAGGAAGGAAAGGAAGAAAAGAGAAAAGAAAGAGACAAGATGCCCACTGCCTGGTAGGAAACGCCTTATTTTATTCTTTTCTTAAAATAAAATCCTTACAAATGTCAATATAAACCTGGAATTCTGATATTTGGGGTTTGGTAGAGCCCCTAGGCTGGTTTTCTCCCCCTGCCTCTCACCCCCTGAATCTTTACAAAGCCCCCCTGCTGACCATTCCTCAGCTCTGGCTGCATCTCCAAGGTTCTAATCCCATAGAAGCAGAAAGATCGTAACAGTCAACACTTCTGTGGCCCCAGCCACTTACTCACCTCTTCAAGCCCCTACAAGCCCACCCTCTTCCCTCAGTGGGAGGGGGCTCCCTCCATTACCACTCTCAGAAAATTGTCCCCCCGCCCAGCCATTTCCCAAATAGCAGCCAAGTTCCTCTTTGTCAAATAGAAAATCAGATATGACTCCCCCATTTACAACTCTCCATTTAAAACTCCCCAGGAACTTCCTCTTCACTTAAAGCAGTGCCTGGCAAGCATTTTCTGTAAGGGGATAGACAGTAAGGGTTGCCAAATCCAGCAAATAAAACTACAGGATGCCCAGTTAAATGTGAATGTCACATCAACAATAAATAATGTTGTAGCTAAGTGTGCCCCATGCACTATTTGAGACATACTTAAATACGAAGGCATTATTTGTCATTTATCTCAAACTCAAGTCTAGGCATCATGTATTTTATCTAGCAAACCTACACCAGTAAATATTTTAGTCTTTAACTTGATATATGGTCTCAAACCATCTCTGCTGCCACGACTTAACTCAGACGCTGTAGTCTGAAAACACACTGCCAAACTGTAAATATCAGAATTCCTGTTTTGTCTTGATGTTTGAAAAGCATTTAAAAAATAATAACAATAAGGCTTTGCCTACTGGGCAATGAGCATATTTTCTTTCTTTTTTCCTCTCTCTTTCTGTCTTACACAACATATAAACAAATGTGTGTGGCTATGTTCTGATAAAACTTTATTTACAAAATAGGTGGTGGGCCAGAATCAGTTCACTGGGTTGCCAATCCTTGATTCAGAGTAGAATCCAAGCACTCCCCACAGCCTACCAGGCCTGCAAGGCCCCGCCTCTGCCAACCTCACCATCCTTCTTGCCTCTTGCCACTCCTGCTGCTGAAATCACCACCCTCGAAGAAGCCCTTCCTGATCAGTCCCTTCAAACAGGTTCCCCCTCCCCCTCAGTCTCCCATGATCCTGTTTGATTTTGTGTCTGGAATTCATCGATACCTGGAATTATTTGTTAACCCCTTCATGGACATGCTCTGAGGGACAGAACTTGGCCTATATCAGCATTTATGGAATCCATGAACAAATATCCCACGTCTCCCGGGTAGCTCCCTTTCCACCGAGCACTTCAGCTGTTGTATGTCCATCTGCAGGTGGGGCCTCCATGAGCTCCCTTGCTTAGCGGCATGCCAGGTACTCTGACTAGGCTCTTGGGAAACATTTGTGGGACAATTTGTTTTTGTTTGTTTTTGAGACAGTGCCTTGCTTTGTCTCCCAGGCTGGGGTGCAGTGGCACAATCTCAGCTCACTCTTCTCAATCTGCTGGGTTCAAGCAATCCTCCCACCTCAGACTCCCAGGTAGCTGGGACCACAGGCACACATCACCACACCCGGCTAATTTTTGTAGAGTCGGGATCTCACTATAGTGCCCAGGCTGGTCCTGAACTCATGGGCTCAAGCAATACACCTGCCTGGGCTTCCTAAAGTGTTGAGATTATAGGCATGAGCCACCACACATGGTTGGCAATTTATCTTAAAAAGCAGAATTCCGGGTGCCCAATCAAGTCCAGACATAGCGTCCAGTTGTTTTCCGCTCCCGGGTGACAGCAGCCCCCAGAAGGCCTCACCTCCAGCATCTTCTTTCGGTCCGCAGGCTCCCTCAAGGGGGTCTCCGTGACAATCACAGGGGGGATCTCGTGCTCCTGTCTGTGGTTCTCCAACACAAATGACCAGAGATACTGCACGGCGTCCCAGTTGACGATGCGGCCCCGCTCGATGGGGTAGCTAAAGGTGTCAGGATTGCAGATGTCAATGCCCAGGCTCACGCGCCTCTGGGCACAGCTGGGGCCAGGGTTCTCCTTGCACGGTAGGTAGTTCACGATGTTCGGGAAGACCATCTGTGGCTCATTCCAGCCGGCCGTGCCAGCCTTCAAAAAGCCAGACCCGTGGTCAATGATAACGGTTCTTGCAGCCATGGCGGAGGTGGAGGTGGGTGGGACCTGTGGACGCAAAGGATGGAGTTAGTTGTGCAGACAGCCTAGGCCACCGTAAGCAGCTTCCTCGCTCCACCCAACAGTCAAACCTCAGGCTCCCCCTGAAGCTTGTCCACTGCCCCTTTCAAGCCTTTGCATAAGCCATCACCTGTGCCTGGAACACTCTCCCTATCCCAAATTCCCAATCATCCTACCAGGCTCCCTTAACGGTCCACATCCAGGCAGTGGCACCCACCCCTCTGCCCACTAAGCTTCTCCCGCTGCACTCTGCACACACATCTATCCTACCAGGTGAGCACTTCTGCCCCATGACCCAACTCTGCAAAGGGTTGGATTACTTTTTGCAGACTCAGCAAGAAGCTTGCCACTTGGGAAGTCCTTGTAGACACTGGCTGCCTGATTAGAGGGCACAAGGAACATGAAACATCAGCCTCAGAGCTACCACCTTCAGTAATAACAATGTCATAGCAAGCGCAGCAGAAGCAGGCATTGTATTAGCGATCATGGCAGCAGCTCCAGGGACCATTCCTGGAGAACATACCCTCTATCCAGTACTACGAGGAACACTTTCTGCATGTTAGGTTGGACTAGGTAAAACTGCCATTTGCGTCCGTGAAAATGGTCAGAGGTCAGCAATTTCAATAGGTTTCACCTGACACAGGGACTCATTTAATCTTTGCCATGATGTACAAGGCAGGTGATGTCAACTTTACAGATGAAGAAACTGAAGCACAGAGGGGTAAGATTACTTTCCCAGGAGTATGCAACTAACAAAAATAGAGCTAAGAGTCAAACCCAAACCAGACTGCAAAGGCGATGTCCTGAGCATCAGGCATGAGAAGCATGAGCTGTTAAACACTAGCTAAGCATCTAATGCATCACATAAGGGAGACTATCCGGAAGATTCCATGATTGTGGTTAGTTTCTTCATTGGTAAAGTGGGGAGAACTCCCCCGACCTCCCCGCTGAAAAGGTAGATATGGTCACTACCTGATATCCAGACTTACTATACAGCTACAGTAGCCAAGATTATGCGGGGGTACTGGTAAAGGACAGTCAAAGCCGGGCACAGTGGCTCACACCTGTAATCTCAGCACTTTGGGAGGCCGAGGTGGGCAGATTCCCTGCAGTCAGGAGTTCAAGACCAGCCTGGCCAACATGATGAAACTCCATCTCTACTAAAAATATAAAAATTAGCTGGGTGTGGTGGTGCACACCTATAATCCCAGCTACTGGGGAGGCTGAGGCACGAGAATTGATTGAACCTGGGAGGCAGATGTTGCAGTGAGCCGAGATTGCGCCACTGTACTCCAGACTCAGCACTGAGATCAAGACTCCATCTCAAAAAAAAAAGATAGTCACATTGATCCATAGAACAGCAAGTCCAGAAATAGACCCCCACACACAAAAAAGGGTCATTTGATCTTTGACAAGGTCGAAAAATAATTAAATGGAGAAAGGACAGTCTTTACAACAAATAGCAAAGAACTGGACATCTATACACCAAAAACAGAACCTCAGCCCATACCTCACGCCTTATAAAAAAATTAACTTAAAATGGATCATAGAACTAGAGGTAAAACCTGAAACTGTAACACTTCTACAACAACACCTACTAGAAAATCGTGAAGGCAAAATTTCCTTAGATACAACATCAAAAGCCTGACCTGTAAAAGAACAAATTGATAAACTGGACTTCATCAAATTTAGGAACTTTCATCCTTCCAAAGACACTATATACTATAAAGAGAACGAAAAGACAAGCCACAGACGGGGAGAAAATACTTACAAATGCTATATTTAATAAAGAACTCTCAAAACCCATTAATAGGAGAAACAAACCAGTTTTTTTAATGGGCAAAAGCTTTGAAGAGTCACTTCACCGAAGAAGATATACGGATGGCGAACAAGCACGTGAAAAGGTGTTGAGCACCATCACTCATTAGGAAAATGCCAGCTAAAACCACAAGATATTCCTATACACCTACCGATTAGAATGACTAAAATTAAAGACCAGCCTAACCGAGGGCTAACAAGGAAGTGGACAAACTGGAAATCTCACTTACTGCTGGTGCGAATGGAAATGGTGCCAGCACTTTGGAAAATGGTGTGGCAGTTTCTTTTCTTTCTTTGTTTTTTCTTGAGATGGAGTTTTGCTCCTGTTGCACTCCAGGCTGGAGTGCAATGGCGCAATCTCGGCTCACCGCAACCTCCGCCTCCTGGGTTCAAGTGATTCTTCTGTCTCAGCCTCCCGAGTAGCTGGGATTATAGGCATATGCTACCATGCCCAGCTAATTGTGTGTGTGTGTGTGTGGTTATTTTTAGTAGAGACGGGGTTTCTCCGTGTTGGTCAGGCTGGTCTTGAACTCCTGACCTCAGGTGATCCACACACCTTGGCCTCCCAAACTGCTGGGATTACAAGCGTGAGGCACCATGCTTGGCCGGCGGTTTCTTAAAAAGTTCAACATACACCTACCATATGACCTGCATTGCCACTCTAAGGTATTTACTCAAGGGAAATGAAAACATATGTTCACATAAAAACTTTTATGCACATGCGTATAGTAGCCTGATATAGCCTTATTCCTAATTGCCAAAAACTAGAAACAAGCCAAAAATCCTTCAGCTAGGGAATGGATATACAGATCTCCATTCAGTGGAATACTACCTGGCAATAAAAAGGAATGAGCAACAGATACACACCATGACTATGTGCATAAATCTCAAATTCCTGAGGCTGAAAGAAGCCAGACCCCAAAGCCTACAACATACCATATGACTCCATTCCTGTGGCATTCTGGAAAAGGTAAAACTATAAGGCCCAAAATCAGATCAGTGGCCGCCAGCAGCCAGAGGTGGTGAGAGGGGATGACCAGAGTGGGCATGGCAGAATTTGGAGCCATGATGGAACTAGGCAATATCTTGTTTGTGGACACACCTGGATGCATTTGTCAAATTCCCACAACTATGTTCTTTTTAGAATAAATTTTACTCTAAGTAAAAAACGAAAAAAATTGAGACAGAGTCTCGCTTTTGCACAGGCTGGAGGGCAGTGGCGTGATCATGTCTCACTTCAGCCTCAATCTCCTGGGCTCAAGCAATCCTCCTACCTCAGCATCCTGGGTAGTTGGGACTACACGTACAAGCCACCCACACCTAGCTAATTCTCATAGGCAACAGCCTAGGCTGTTCTCAAACTCCTGGGCTCAAGCAATCCACTCACCAAGGCCTTCTAAAGTCTGAGATTACAGAGGTAAGCCATCACATCTGACTCTAGTTAAAAAAAAAAAATTAAGGGAAAAATTCAGTGAGTATGGGAATATTCAATGAAAGATGTAGGAACTTATCTTGCAGAATACAAACTGTCAGACAGCAGCCTGGGTGCCTAGACTGTACTCGGGTGTTTCCCGTAAGAGAGGCCTCCGGAAAGGCAGCTTAGCCCGAAGGCAGTGTTGTGGGGCTGTCACTCCCCCAGCTATCTGCTCAGCTTCCATTTCTGGACAGCAGTTATATCTGCCCATCACTATCAAGCATGACAGCCGTGACCTGCCCCTGGCCAGCGGCTCCCTGCTGTCACCAGCTGTGGGGCAGAGAACAGGCTTCTCTGCCTTTAATCAGCACTGGCATAGACCTAGGGAGAGCCAAGAAGGAGCGCTGAGATGGCGCTGTGGTGGCCGGGCCTCCTGCCTCGCCTCCTGGCAGGCTGAGTGATGGATTCCTCACACTCAATCATCCAGAGTGACGGAGAACTGGCCGCCTGCGTGACATTCCGGGAAGCGGGCTCCACTGCTGAAAACGCCCTCCGCACTATGAGATCAGGTAGGACCGATAAATGCATCTCAGTCCTGGCATGTGGAGGCATGGGACACACTAGCAGGGTGGTCTCCACTGTGGCTATCAATTAAGGTGCACATGGCAGGGGTGGGGGGTGGAAGAAGACTCCAGGTTGGTGGCCCAAGGGACCTGGCCTGGGAGTGTGAGGGTGGGAGGCAGGGGCCATCCTTCCCCTGGCACATGACTGTGAAAGAAAGTCTGGATGGCTCCAGGAGCCAGCTTTGAGGACAGAGATATAATCTATATATTCAAAAGCATTTTTACTGAGCCACCAATTCTACAAATCCCCATAAGCACCTAACTAGGTATAAAAGCTATTCTAGGCTAGTGTGATTTCTCCCCTTCTGGAGTTTACATTCGGCTAAGAAAGAACGTCCATAAGCACCGAATGGAATGCAGCACCCCTGGGAAGATCAGTCCAGTAGAGAAAAAGGAAACTTGGTAAGGACAGGGAACTGAAGCGGCACAGAGGCACAATGTTATTTAAGCAGGGCAGTCATCAAAGGCCTCTCTCTAGGGTGACATCTGAGCAGAAAAGTGAATGAAGTGAGGGAATAAGGCATCTGAATACCTGGAAAAGCATTCCACACCAAAGGAACAGCAAGCACAAAGGCCCTGAGAAAGATAAGATCAAATGTGTCCTAGGATCAGCCAGCAGTCCTGAGTAGCGGGGACACAGTGAGTGGAGGGAGGATAGTGGAGACCTGGGAAGGACCTCGCAGGCCTCTGTGTCATGCTTGCCGATGCGGGAGACCACTGGGGCCTTGATCAAAGGAATGGCATGATCTGACGTCACTTGTGCAAGGATCATTTCTGCCAATAGAAAGAATAGACTGCAGAGGGCAAGAGCAGAAGAAAGACTGCAAGAGGTGAAAGGTGTGGGTGGCCTGCACTAAGGTGGTGGCAAGGAACAGGGTGTGAGGTGGTCAGATTCTGGATATACCTAAGTAAGGCTGACAGACTGAAATATGAGACCAGGAGAAGAATGAAGACACCACAATTTTTAGCCTGAAAAGCTAGAAGGATAAAGTATCCATTTACTGTGATGGAAAAGACTACGATGGGAAGTTTGCTGTCTGGAAGGAAACTAGGAAATTTGGTTTTGGACATGTTAAGTTGCAGGTGCCTATTATATGTGTGTAAGATGTCTGAGCTAGCAGTGCAATTGGGAGCTCCTGAATGGATGGAATTGAAAGTGGCTGAGGCCAGGTACAGTGGCTCACGCCTGTCATCCCAGAACTTTGGGAGGCTGTTGGGAATAAAAGTTTGGCATCACAAAGAAAACGAGCCCTCAAGTAAAGGATTTCTGAGCAAGGCAAATTTACTTTTGCAGAAGGGTGCTGCTCGCAGGGCTGGTCGCCATGAGAGCACACTGAACACATAACAGAAGAGGTTTTTCTTTCTAACGCAGTTTGTCCCTGTTACTGTGTCCTGCCTCCATTGGGTGGAGTTGGACTGCACAATTTAAGCTGAACCCGACTGGCTACTTGAAGAGCACAGGGCGGGTAATGAGGAGGGAAGGGCAGTTTCAGCCGGAAGAGCCGTTGCAGAGGGATGGGGTAATTCACAAAGTGAGTAGCAGAGGTGGGCTTTGTAGATTAGGATGGCAGAAAAGTTGTTTACTAAAAGTAGGGCAAGGAGGCACAAAGGATAAGGAAGTCTGGCCTTGAAAGTGGAGAACAAAGAACAGGGAACCAAATAAACTAAACCCTTCGAAGAGAAACTTTTTCTTGTGTCTGACAGGCCAAGGTGGGTGGATCACCTGAAGTCAGAAATTTGAGACCAGCCTGACCAACATGGTGAAACCCCATCTCTACTAAAAAATACAAAAATTAGCCAGGCATGGTGGCACGTACCTGTAATCCCAGCTACTCAGGAGGCTGAGGCAGGAGAATTGCTTGAATCCAGGAGGTGGAGTTTGCAGTGAGCCAAGATGATGCCATGGCACTCCAGCCTGGGTGACAGAGCGAGATTCCATCTCAAAAAAAATACAGCGGTTGGGATGGAAGTGATCATGAAGAGATGTAGTGTAGACAAAGACGCATGCCCGAGGGCCTCTACGGTCTAGCATCCAGGCCTTGGGACGACACCAGTAAAGAAGACTGAGTGTGAGTGGCCAGGGAGGAAGGCGGGAAACCCAGAGGGAACAGTGTTCCGGGGCCAAGCAGAGAAAATATTTCAAGAAGGGAAGAATCCAATGGGGTGAGAAATTAGGAGGAAGACAAACGGCCATCCCTATGGGATTTATCAAGTGGAAGTTACCAATAGCCCTGGCTAAAGCATGTCCATTGGAGGGGTGATAAACAGCTTGAAAAGGATGATTCACAAAAGGGTGAGAGGTTGAGAGAGATTCTACCAGACTGGCCCAGGCTCTGCAAAAATGTCACAGCACACACAACAATCAAATGCTAAAGAAGTGTTCAAAATCAAAAGACATGGCAGCCAACACTGTGCACATTTTCTGATCCCAGATTAGGAAAAAAAAAAAAAAAAATGCTGTTAAGGAACATTACCACAGGCTTGTGATGCTGACCAGGATGGAGTAAGCCTCTTTCAGCCCTCTTTCCTACTGAGTAGTACTAAAAATTCTGGACAAAATGAAACAAACCAAAAACAAGACAAAAAAACAAAAACTACCTGAGGATAATGAGTAGAAAAAAAAACAACAACAACTGGCAGACTGAAGAGATGCAAAACTTGGATAAGCAACCTGCAGAGGGGGAGGTTCCTATTTGTTTTATTTTCCTATTTTCTCTCAAAGCTTTGACCTGAGGCAAGTTTCCAGCACAGCCAAGACTGAGCGAAATCCTGTCTCTCTGGACCTAACACCAAGAAAAGGGACCTATGCAACTCAAAGAATTGGGGAAGAATGCTAGAGAAATGGGAGCCAGTCAAGGAAAGGATTCCTTAGATTGTACGTATGAATGGGCACAGGTCTCAGCTCACCTGTGCATGGCTGGGACAGACCCATGGCAGTAGAGCACTGGCCTTTGTACTGACCTCACAGCAGAATCACCACCCACAAAGGCAAGACGGAGTTGCAGGCTGCACCTAATGGGGGTGACTGAATGCTAAAATACAACCAAATAAATGTTCTCCATGGGATGTTAAAAGAACATAGAGTCTCACAGCATAATGCTCAAATACACACACACACACACACACACACACACATATATATTTTTAGACAGAGTCTCATTCTGTCACCCAGGCTGGAGTGCAGTGGCACGATCTCAGCTCACTGCAACTTCTGCCTCCCGGGTTCAAGCAATTCTCCTGCCTCGGCCTCCCAAGTAGCTGGAATTACAGATGCTTGCCACTACACTAGGCTAATTTTTGTACTTTTTTTAAAATAGAAACAGGGTTTCACCATGTTGGCCAGGCTGGTCGGGAACTCCTGACCTCAGGTGATCAGCCTACCTCAGCCTCCCAAAGTGCTGGGATTACAGGCATGAGCCACTGCATCTGGCCAATGCTCAAATATTTTTAGCCTGAAAAGCTATTAATATTTTGGGCTGGGCACAGAGGCTCATACCTGTAATCCCAGCACTTTGGGAGGCCAAGGTGGGTGGATTGCTTCAGCTCAGGAGTTTGAGACCAGCCTGGGCAATATGGCAAAATCCCATCTCTCCCAAAAATACAAAAAATTAGCCAGGCGTGGTAGGATGCACCTGTGGTCCCAGCTACTCAGGAGGTGGAGGTGGGAAGATTGCTTGAGCCCAGGAGGCAGAGGTTGCAGAGAGCTGAGATTGTGCCACTGCACTCCAGCCTAGACAACGGAAGTAAAACCTTGTCTCAAAAAAAAGCTATTAATATTTTGAGTTCTACTGAATAGCATGATGAATATAGTTCATAACAGAGTATCGTACATTGCAAATTTGCTGAGAGAGTGAATTTTGAAAGCTGTCATCACAAATAATGTTAAGGGTTGGAGGTAATGGGTGTGTTCACCAGCTTGATTTACTTATTTCATATTGTACTCATAAATTATAACATCACTTTGTACCTCCATACATTTATACAATTGTAAATTCTCAATTTACAATAAAAAATAAAATAAGAACAAAGAAAAGTTCTGTTCCATAGTAGAATGGAGAAGACAGGGGAATGAGTAAGGGGACTTTCAAGTATCAATAGAAATTATTCAACCTAAAAAACAGAGAAAAAAATTTAACGAGCAAAGTGTCAGAGACCTGTGGGACAATATAAACAGATCTAACATTCATGTCATTGAAATTTCAAAGTGAGAGGGAAAAGACTGACTCAGAAAAAGTTTTGAAGACATAATGGCAAAAAATTTCCCAAATTTGGTCAAAGACAAATCTACAAAGCCAGGAAGCTCAGCACACCCCAAAGAGAATAAATTCAGAAAAAAAAAATGTACAGACACATTGTAACCCAACTGCTGAATATCAAATATTTTTTAAAATCTTCAAAGAATCCAGAGAAAAAGAAAACACTAAATATAGGTGAATATCACTTTGAATGACTGCAGACTTCCCATCACCACAAAAAAAGGGGGGGTCCAGAAGACAGTCAGACATCTTTAAAGGACTGAAAGAAAAGAGATGTCAACACAGAATTCTATACCCAGCAAAAAATCTTTCAAGAATGAAGATAACACATTCTTAGATGAAGGAAAACTAAGAAAATTACTAGCAGAACTGCTACAAAAGAAATGCTAATGAAAGCTATTCAGGCTGAAGGAAAATAACACTGAATCTAGCACTTCAGGAATTAAGAAGGAGGAACAGAAATGGTAAATACTTAAAAAATTATAAAGTCTATTTTTCTTCTCTCAAAATATGTATGACATTGAAAGCAAAGATAGGGTATAGCCTACTACTTACCTAGGTTGTATGGTACAGCCATTTGCTCCTAAGCTACAAACCGGTACGGCATGTTATTGTACTGAATATTGTAGGTGATTGTAACATAACGGTATGTATTGTATTGTTTTGTTGGTAGATATGGAGTCTTGCTATGCTACAAACTGATACGGCATGTTACTGTACTGAATACTGTAGGCAATTGTAACATAATGGTATGTATTGTTTTGTTTTATTGGCAGATATGGAGTCTTGCTATGTTGTCCAGGCTGGTTTTGAACTCCTGTCCTCAAGGGTTCTTCCTGCCTTGGCTTCTCAAAGGGCCAGGACTACAGGCATGAGCCACCATACCTGGCCACTAAGTATGTGTATATCTTTACATAGAAAAGGTACAGTAGAACTGCAATATTATAATCTTATGGGACCACCATTGTATATGCCATCTGTGGTTGATCAAAATGTCATGTGGTGAATGACTGTAATTGAAATTGAAAATGGAAAACAAATAGTGGAAAGTCAACAACGCCCAAAGCTAAAAGCTAGTTCTTTGAAAAGATCAAAGACTGACTAAGAAAAAAATGACACCAAAGACTGAGACCAGGAATGAGGTGGCATCACTTCAGATGCTACAGACACGAAAAGGATAACAAAAGAATATTAGGAACAACTTTCTGACTGATGCTTTGACAGTTTAGGTAAAATGGATAAATCCTGTAAAGGCATAAACTACCAAAGCTCAGTCAAGAAGAAATATATAAATATATAAATAGCCATATAACTATTAGAAATAGACATTTTACAAACTTTCAACAAAGAATGCTCTAGGTCTAAATGGTTTCACTGGACAATTTTACCCAACATTTAAGGAAGAAATAATACTAACTGCACACAATCTCTCCCAGAAAGCAAAAGAGAAGGCAACATACCCCAACTCAGCTTCTGGGGCCAGTATTCCCTTGAACCAAAAGCAAAGATACCATGAAATAAAACTCAAACCAAAATCTCTCATGAAGATATATTATTCTCCAATAAAATTTTGGCAAGCCCAGTAATATATAAAAAGAATAACACACAATGACTAAAAGGGGCTTATCCCAGGAATGCCACATTGGTTCAATATTTTTAAATCAGTATGATTCAAACTAGTAATGGACTGAAAAAGATAAGCCACATGACTGACTCAACAGATGCAAAAAATCAATGGATAAAATTCAACATGCATTTATCATAAAAAATTTTCACAACTAGGAACAGAGAAGACTTTCTTTAACCTAATACAGAGAATATCCAAACACTTACAACTCACATAGGTAATAGTGAAAAACAGAAGGCTTTCTCCCTAAGACTGGCAACAAGGCAAAGATGTCAGTTCTCACCACTCAATTCAACATTGAACTGGAAGTCCTAACCTGTGCAATATGGCAAGAAAAAATAAAAGACACATAAATTGGAAAGAAATAAAACTATCCTATTCGCAGAAGAGATAACTGTCTAAGTAGAAAATGCCAAAGAATCTACACAAAAAATCCTAGAGCTAGTGAGTTTGACTAAGTCACAGGATATAAGTTAAATGTTTTAAAAATCAATTATATTTTATATACTATCAATAAATAGCTGAAAACCATTTCTTTTTTTTTTTAAAAAAAGAATGATTTACAAGAGCATCAAAAATTATGAGATACTTGGTATAAATCTAACAAAACATTAAATATGCTTAAAACTACAAAATACTGATAAAAGAAATCAAAGAAAACCTAAATAGAGAGATTTGCTATGTTCACAGATTAGACAATTCAATATTATTAAAATGTCATTTCTACCTAAACTGCTTTACAGATTCAATCCTATTCAAAATCCCAGAATCCCAGCAGGATCATTGTTAGATAGCAACAAGTTGATTCTGAAGTGTATATGGTAAGGCAAAGGAATTAGAATAACCAAAACAATTTTTAAAAGAACAAAGTTGGAAGACTCACACTATCTGATTTCAAAGCCCACTATAACTTTACAATAATCAAGATACAGGTGGGTGGGGCAGCTCACACTTACAATCCCAGCACTTTGGGATGTCAAGACAGGCAGATCACTTGAGCTCAGGAGTTCGAGACCAGCCTGGGCTACATGATGAAACTCGATCTCTACTAAAAACACAAAAAGGAAAAAAAATTAGCCAGGCTCAGTGGCATGCACCTGTCATCCCAGTGACTTGGGAGGCTGAGCCAGGAGGCGGAGACTGCAGCGAGCTGAGATCACATCATTGCATTCCAACCTGGGCAACATAGCCAGATCCTGTCTCAAAAAAAAGACAAAAAGAAAACTCAGTCATCAAGACAATGTGATATTGGTAAAAGCACGGTCACATGGATCAGTAGAAAAGAATAGAGTCCAAGAACAGACTCACACAAATCTAATCAGTTGATGTTGACAAAGGTGCAAGGACAACATACTGATGAAAAAATAGTCTTTCCAACAAACGGTGCTGAAAAAATGACTTCTCCATGTAAAAATAATAACTTTGACTCATTTCTCACCTCTTTACAAAAACAGTTAATGCAAAATGGATCATGTAAAATATATATGTAACAGAAAATTGTAAAACTTCTACAAAAAAAAGAGAATGTCTTTGTGACCTTAGATCTAAGAATATCTAAGTGTTCTTAGATACCACATCAAAAGTACCATCCATAAAAGAAAAAGTTAATATCCTGGACTTCACCAAAATCTAAAAATTCTGCTCTTTCAAAGACACTATTAAGAGAATGAAAATGAAAAGCCAAAGACTGAGAGAAAATATTTGCAAGTCACACATCTGCTAAAGGACTTGTATCCAGAATATATAAAGACCTATCAATAATCAATAATAAGAAAGCAAACAACTCACTTCCAAAGATGGGCCAAAGATTTCAACACTTCATCAGATAAGCTATATAGATGGTAAATAAGCACATGGAAAGAAGCTAAATGCCATTAGTCACTAGAGAAAAACAAATTAAAACCATAATGAGATACTACTATTGTACCTATTAGAATAGCTAAAAAAATTTTAAGGACAATACCAAGAGCTGACAAGGATGTGGAGAAATTGAAATTCTCATACACTGCTAGTGGGAATATAAAAACGTACAATCTGGAAAACAATTTAGGAGTTTCTTGTAAAGTTAAACATATGACTTACCACACAAACCAGTAATCCTACCCCTATGTACTCCAGAGAAATAAATAAGAACTTGTGTTCCCACAAAAACCTTACGCCAAATGGTGGTAGAAGCTTTATTCATAATCAGTAAAGACTAGAAACAACCCAAGTGTTCTTCAGTCGGTAAATGAATAAACAAACTGTGGTACATCCATACAATGGAATACTACTTAGCAATAAAAAAGAACAAACGATACACAAGACAACATTCATGATTGTCACAATCACTATGCTACACGAAAGAAACCAGACTTATATACTGTATGTTCCCAATTATATGACATTCTGGAAAAGGCGAAACTATAGTAACAAAACAGATCAGTCATTTCTGGGGTGGTGAGAAGAGTTAACTACACAGGCCCGAAGAATTTCTGGAGGTGGTGGAATCATCTGATATCTTGATTGCCAGAGTGGTTACGTGCCTGCATGCATTTATCAGAACTGAGAACTATATATCAAAAAAAGCAAGTCTCACCGCATGAAATTCTAAGGTGAAATTTTTGAAAGAACATTTTAGGGGCAGATGGTAAAATTTGAATATGGGTTATATTTTCAGTGTTAAATTTCCTGTGTTTGATCACTATATTGTGGTTTTCAAAGAGAATATCCTTATTTTGAAGCAGATCCATGAAAAAGTATTTACAGGAAAAATATCATGAGATTTTCTTTCAAATAGATCAAGAAAAGCCCAGCATGTGTCGACAGAGAAGGTGTCAAAGCAAATGGGGTCAAAAGATAATAACTAGTGAATATATATGATGGATATTGGAGAGCATGTTGAACTATTCTTGGACCTTCTCTAAATGAAAAG
Source organism: Alouatta palliata (assembly GCA_004027835.1). NCBI lineage: Eukaryota > Metazoa > Chordata > Mammalia > Primates > Atelidae > Alouatta > Alouatta palliata. The sequence continues at coordinate 125,967 of PVKV010002898.1, read as the reverse complement.
CTTTTAGGCAAAGAAAGGATCGGGGGGGAGAGAAATGGGAGACAGTGAGACAACTTTGAAGAGCTCTGCTCTGAAAGGAAGCAAAGACAGACAACAGTAGATTGTGCAGAGAACTGGGGCCCCAGGAGGTCTCGGTTGTTTTGTTCAAGAGGAGGAATAATGCGTTAAGGTTTTATGCTGATGGGAATAATCCAGTGGAAGAAAAAGTTGAATAAAATCAGAACAAACTACACTTAAACCTAGACACTACAGCAGCAGTCTCCAACCTTTTTGGCACCAAGGACTGGTTTTGTGGAAGATAATTTTTCCACAGACCTGGAGTAGGGGTTGGTTTTGGGATGATTCAAGCATGTTCCATGTATTGTGCACTTTCTATTATTATATTGCAATATATAATGAAATAATTATACAAGTCACTATCATGTAGAATCAGTGTAGCCCTGAGTTTGTTTCCCTGCAACTAGAAGGTCCCATCTGGGGGTGATGGGAGACAGTGACAGATCATCAGGCATTAGATTCTCATAAGGAGCCCACAACCTAGATCCCACACATGCGCAGTTCACAAAAGGGTTCACGCTCCCATGAGAAGCTAACATCACCGCTGATCTGACAGGAGGTGGAGCTCAGGTGGTCATGCGAGCGATGGGGAGCAGCTGTAAATACAGATGAAGCGTCACTGGCTCACCTGCCTCCTGCTTACCTCCTGTTGCCTGGTCCCTAACAGGCCACAGCCTTTCCGTTCTCTGTCACTGGACCACAGCTTACTCCTTTCTTCCTTGGCCCGGGACATTTGCCTTACCCTCTGTCTGGAATCCCTGGCCAGCCCATCTAGAAGCTGGATCTTGTCACACTTATCTAGCTTGAGTGAGATCTGGAGCCTTTCCTGACCACTGCACTCCAAGCCAATGCTGTACTAACTAATTTTATTACTGTGACAGCATTTATTACCATACATCAGTATGCTGTGTGTTTGCTGGTTGGTGTCTGCCTCTCCCAAGCACCACGAGAACGTAGGCTCCAGGAAGACAAGCTCGGATTTGTATTTTACTTCCCTATCTCTACCACATAACTGACATATTTTTGTTAAATCGGTTTGTGTTGAATGAATACATTTTTAAAAATACATTGGTTTGCTGGTGGCATGATCGCTCCATATGGGTTCCACTCCCGTGTCCCTAAAACACGAGTTTCTTCTATAGCTTCTGGTTACTTTCCTGCTCCAAACTCTTCAACAGCTCCCACTGCCAACAAAATGAAGCCTAAATTTAGCTTGACACACAAAGCCCACCAGCCTCTGGCCACCTTTTTTCCATCTTCTTCATGCACCTGAAGGTAGAGCCATGCTGGAATACTTGCTGCTGGAGAATTCTGTCCTTTCCACATCTCTTCTCTGCCTAAAATTCACTTCCACCACACCTCTGTTCTCACGCTGGTGTGACTAATCCAGTGGAAGAAAAGTTGAATGAAATCAGAACAAACTACAGTTAAATCTAGACACTGTATCAGCAGTCCCCAACCTTTCTGGCATCAGGGGCTGGTTCTATGGAAGATAATTTTTCCTTATCTTAGTTGTCTCACTGTCTCCCATTTCTCTCCCTGCTAGTAAGATCACACACCCTAGTGTGTAAGCTCACACTGGTCTGTTGAGCTGTTATTGTCATCTGCCTTCTGCTAATGTGGACCTGGGGTCTTCTGTCCCTCGAGTTTGTGCCGTGTTTGCACACACAAGCTCCCCAGGGTTTGTTCATCAAGATCCAGTTTTTCAAGATCCACACCAAACCTTTGCTCCAGAAAGCTTCTACCACCAGACAACTGGCAAATGGGAACTCATTCCTCCATGGACCACCACAAATGCAGGATCCTTGCTGAGTGCTTTCCACGAACCAGTCACTGGGCATGGTACTTCCCACAGAGTATCTCATTCACTCTGCACAAAAATCCAATGATGATGGCATAGTATCATCACCAGTTTTAGATGAAGAAACTGAGGCTTAAGAGAAGTAAAGGAGTTGTCCCCGTGCCACCCACCTTTGAGTGTAGTCAAGATTCAGTTCCATACCAGTGGGTTCAGAGCCCAAGTGCTTCACCACTGCCATGATTAACTATGTGGCCTTAGGTTAAGCAACTCCCTAAACCGTAGTCTTCAGATGAGCTACCTTTCCCAGATGCTCGAAGGACTAACAGTATTGTGTGAAAGAGAAGAGTGTGTTAGCTCATATTGGTCTGTTGAGCTCTTATTGCCATCTGCCTCCCGTTCATGTGTACCTGGGGTCTTCCGTCCCTCAATTCTGTGCAGTGTTTCTACACACAAGCTCCCCAGGGTTTTTGTCCATCAGGAATCCGCCCGGGACCCCTTTGTGATTGTAAACATCTTGCAAGGAGCTTTCCACTTCACTGAGCAAGGATTGAACCCAGGGTATCAGGCTCCAGGGTCTGTGCCTCCAACCTGCCAGCCATCCTGTTTCTCACCTGTCGTGCTGCAGTCCCCACGGCACATTCTCAGTGAATCCTCAACAACCTCTTGAGGTAGGCAACCTCATGCCAGTTTCCAGCCCCTTTTACAGGTGTCAGCACTGCTACTGCTGCTAGCACAGCACACTTGCTATGATCCAAACACCAGGCCAGCTACTTCACTCCTGGCCTCCCCAGCACAACTCGAGAAGGTCAGTACCATCACCTGCCTCAGTTTCATACAGGAGGAAACTAAGGCACAGTTGGAAAACTTACCTGTGTCCCCACAGCTATTGAGGAGCTGAGCAAGGATTGAACCCAGGGTATCAGGTTACAGGGTCTGTGCCTCCAACCTGTCAGCTACCCTGTTTCTCATCTTCTCAACGCTGCGGTTCCCCACAGCACAAAGATTCTGATGACCTAATCCACGGAAATTGTGACTATGTCAGATTAAAAGACCAAGGGGAATGAAGGCTGCAGAGGGAATTAAGATTACTGATCATCTGACTTTGAGAAGGCAAAGATTATCCTGGATTATCCATGTGAGCCCAAAGTAATCACAAAGGTCCTTCCAGTGTGGAAGAGTGTGGTCAGAGTCAGAGAAAGATGTGTAGATGCAGCAATGCTGCCAGCTCTGAAGATAGAAGAAGGGACCATGAGCCAAGGACTGCAGGTGGCCTCCACAAGCTGGAAAAGGCAAAGACATGGATATTTCCCTAGAACTCCCAAATGAGGGAGCACTGACAACACCTTGAATGTAGCCCAGTGGGGCGCATTCTGTGCTTCTGACCTCCAGAACTGTAGGATAATGAATTTGTGCTGTTTTGGACGACTGCGTTTGGTAATTTGCTGTAGTAATAAAAGAGGATTCGTGCAGATGCAAAAGCAGCTCCCATTTCTTTTCTCCTCAAAGCTCAGCAGCACAGAACTCTGCAGAAGAATCCAATGGCAAAACCCCATCCCAAACACACTCCCTTGCTCCCTGTGCAGAAGTCCTCCCTGAGGTCCACATAGGCTTTGTCTGGCTACAAGGTGTGACTGGACATTGTATCTTGAGGCCAGATGTGGCCGAGCTTCCCTGCAAATCAGGAACCTCCACTACAGGCTTCTTCCACTCCAAAGTCACCTTTCTGGGGGCCAAGAGCTAAGCAAGTCCCACTCCCAGCAGCAGCTGGACTGAGTCTCATTACCAGGGAAGTCGGGGCCTCCAGGGACAGAGGTAGATTTGTGCCTCTTAAAGAGCAATGGAGTTCAGGGAGAACTGTACTGAGATAGCGGGGAGAGTACCAGAAGAAACAGAAGGAGAAACAGAGAGAAAGACATCAAATTTGCATGAGGGGAAGACAAGGTTTTAATTACGCCTTTTCTTAACCTCATTGTACCTTGAGGTATCTTAACATTACTCTCCCTGGTAGGAAGGATTGATTGATTGCCTCTTGGCATTCAGAAACCCCGATTAATGTAAAACTAACCAGTCGTTCTGAACTCTGGGGAATTAATCACTTGAATGTGGGAATTACTCAATAAACCATTCAAACATGCAATAAACCAAGCCATTAAAAATTAATCGCTCGACATCCCAGCCATGTAAACAGGGCTAATAAGATCCAGGCAGCCCAGAAAGAGGAGGAAAAGAAGGAAGCAGGAAGATGATGTCTTTTAGCAGCCACACCCAAGGACCCCAGTAGATACACCAAAGTCCAGGATGCACATCACAAATCATCAGGGTAGGTAACATCTGGTCCCTAGGGTCTCCCAGCCTGTCCTCAGGACAAGAGTGGGCAGGTAGGTGAGAGAGAGGAGACCTCAGTGGGCTGTTAGGAAGAGGCAGTGGGGTTAGAGCTACAGTGCTCAACAAATCCTCACTGAGCATCTGCTGTGTACCAGGCACTGTGCAGGACTCTGCAGGTACAGCTACCAACAAGAGGACAGTGGCTGCCTTCAGGGAGCTGACACTGGAGTGGAGGGTGTGCATGCATGTCTGTATGTCTATTAGAAACTATATTTATTTTATGAAGAACTGGCTATAAAGAAAAACAAAGCCAAGACTTGTAAGGGGTAGAAGATGACAGAAGATGAAAGAGTTATTTTTTTAGACTGAGGAGGTACCATTTGGCCAAGACCCCAGAGTAGTGAGGGCAGGAAGCACGTGGACATCTGGGGAAGAGAATTCCAGGCACAGGTCTGGTCAAATGCAAAGGCCCTGAGGTGGGCAAGGGAGCTGGAGGGAGAGGAAGTGGGTCCCAGAGGCATGAGGGTTTGGAGGAGGGAACGGCGGTGAGGTGCACAGAGTTTCTAGGGCCTTGTTAGGAAATTGGAAAGAATACGACTTTGGTCCCCAGGGAGACTGAGAGCCACTGAAGGTTTCTGAGCCGAAAGGAGGTGGGTCCCATCTGTCCTGCGTATTAGGAGAATCACACTGGTTGCTGAGTTGAGGATAGAAGATGGAGACTGCAAGGCACAGTGGCTTACACCTGGAATCCCAGCATTTTGGGAGACTGAAGCGGGTGAATCACCTGAGGTCAGGAGTTCAAGACCAGCCTGGCCTACATGGTGAAACCCATCTCTACTAAAAATACAAAAGTTAGCTGGGCATGGTGGTGTGTGCCTATAATCTCAGCTACTTAGGAGGCTGAGGCAGAAGAATTGCTTGAACCCAGGAGGCAGAGGTTGCAGTGAGCTGAGATCGCACCACTGCACTCTGGCCTGGGTAACAAGAGCAAAAGTCTATCAAAGAAGGAGGAGGAGGAGAAGGAAGAAGGAGGACAGCTGGCTGGCAGGTGGCTACAGTGGTCAGGGGCAGTCATTTGCTGGTTCCTTGTGTCCTCGTTGCCTCCCAGTCAACAGCACCCAGGTCCCAGGTCTTCCTTTGGATCTGCCCTTTCCCTGTGTCAGCCCATGGCCTGGATGGGATGGATTTGCTCCACTCTCAGCTCAGGGGTGCAGCCCAACCTTTTGACAACAGTGATGGTTCAGGGAGGACCATGTGGCCCAACTCAAGCCAACGAGAGGAGGAGACACTAACTAAGGGCTTCTGGGAAAAAGCTTCCTCACTTATCACAGGAGGCCCCCAAAGGCCCATTTGCTCTTGTTCAGCTGGTAGATGTCAGCTCTGAGACCATCACAGCCTTTACTGTTTGCCACAACAGCCTGAGGAAGAGGCGGGCCTGTGGAGAAAGGCAGGGCCAAGAATGTCACAGAGAAATACAGGTAGGGCACATCACCACGAACTTCTGGATCAAACTGCTCCTGAAGCATGAACTACCTTTGGGGCTGTAAGTTTGCTGAATCAATCAATTTCCTTGTTCTCTTTAAGCCATTTTGGGTAGGTTAGATTCCTAACAGACAGAATTCTTAGGGTTTGTATGTGATGTCACTTAGGTCATATGAGGGCCCTAGGAACTAAGTATATATCCAATTTGCCAACTTACAGATACAAAAACTGAGGATGAGAAAAACAAACTGTCCAGAGGCATAGTGATGGAAACTGGCAAAGCTGACATTTGAACTGAGTCTTGCTGGCTCAGAACTCCTGCTCTACACTTAGACTCTGTATCACTCTCCCTGGCTCACTCTGTCTGTCTTTACAATCACAGGGACCTTCTGCTGAGTATGATGACTTAAGTCAGGATCGAACTATGCAGCACACACTCTCACTCCTCACTTACACCCTCTGCAGTTGTATTAGTCTGTTCTCATGCTGTTAAGAAGGACATACGCACAAGCCAGGTGTGATGGCTCATGCCTGTAATTCCAGCACTTTCAGAGGCCAGGCACACTCCTGAGATCAGGAGTTTGAGACAGGCCTGGCCAACATGGCAAAACCCCATCTCTACTAAAAGCACAAAAGTTAGCCAGGCATGGTGGCAGGCAACTGTAATCTCAGCTACTCAGAAACTGAGGCAGGAAAATCACTTGAACCTGGGAGGTGGAGGTTGCAGTGAGCCGAGATTGTGCCACTGCTGGGGCAACAGAGCGAGACTCCGTAAAAAAAAAAAAAAAAAGACATACCCAAGACTGGGTAATTGATAAAGGAGAGGTTTAATTGACTTACACTTCTGCATGGCTGGGAGGCCTCAGGAAACTTACAGTCATGGTGGAAGGGGAAAGAAACACATCCTTCTTCACATGGTGGCAGGAAGGAGAAGTGCTGAGCAAAAGCAGGGAAATCCATCCATGGCTTATAAAACCATCAAATCTCATGAGAACTCACTCACTATCACAAGAACAGCATGGGGGTAACTGCCCCTGTGATTCAATTACCTCCTACCAAGTCCCTCCCACAACATATGGGGATTATAAGAACTATAATTCAAGATGAGATTTGGGTGGGGACACAGCCAAACCATAGCAGCAGACATCACTACTATTGTATTTATTTTATTTATTTTATTTTTTTGAGCTGGGGTCTCTCCCAAGCTGGAGTGCCATGGCACAATCTTGGCTCACTGCAACCTCTGCCTTTTTGGGTTCAAGCAATTCTCCAGCCTCAGCCTCCCAAGTACCTGGGATTACAGGTGCCTACCACCATGCCTGGCTAATTTTTCTGTATTTTTAGTAGAGATGGGGTTTTGCCAGGTTGACGAGGCCAGTCTCACACTCCTAGACTCAAGTGATATGACCGCCTCGGCCTCCCAAAGTGCTGGGATTACAGGTATGAGCTACCACACCCAGCAAACCACTAACTAAAGACCTCTTTTCTGCAAAATAAAGTGTCAGCTAAGTCTAAGAGTCAATCAAAGACAATATGGTAGAGAAAGTTACATGATGTACTTTTTTTGAGACAGCATCTCCCTCTGTTACCCAGGTTGGAGTGCAGTGGCATGATCTCCACTCACTACAACCTCCGCCTCCTGGGTACAAGCAATTCTCCTGCCTCAGCCTCTGGAGTAGCTGGAACTACAGGCACTGATCACCATGGCTGGCTAATTTTTGTATTTTTAATAGAGACGAGGCTTCACCATGTTGGCCAGGCTGGTTTCAAACTCCTGACCTCAAGTGATCCGCCCACCTTGGCCTCCCAGAGTGCTGGGATTACAGGCCTGAGCCACCAGTCCTGGCCTACATGATGTTACAACTGGGAATAGGACTGGAATCAGGCAGCCTGAGGTCACACTCCAGCTCCATTCCTTACCAGCTGTAGTAACTCCCTTCAGCCCAGGTAAGAGGAGATCCTACCCTCAAGCCCCATTGTCTGATAAATATCCATACCACCGCCCCCCAACACACACACACACACATACACACACACACACACACACACACACACACACACACACACACACACACACAGTCATCCAGGATCTGCTGCTCAGCACCGGCACAGTGCAACTCCTGGCTGCACACCTACCCTCATGACTAATACCACTGAGGCCGAAACGCTGCCCAGCTGCCCCGGCTCAACTTCACAGAAACAAGCAGCAACCTGAATCCACACACTGCGGAAGCTGGTTGTATGTACTGCTGCCAACAGCAGGAGGGCACAGCTCTGAGTCGCAGGGAGGATTTGAGCTGCAAAAGCATTTCGGTAAGAGAAAAGACAAATTAACCAACTTATCAAATCTTCCTCTTAGCACTCCTGCAATAGATTCCCGTGAAATGAAGGATCATTTCCTAGAAACACATTTTCTTGTTTCTCTTCACGCTCCACGTTGGGTAGTAAAGGTATGCAAATTAGCTAAATCAGAGCAGCATTCACACAGCCTGGGGACACTTTGAAACCCTAAACAATTCATATGATATTCTATACATTCTAGTTAGATCTATCCATCAATGACTTATGCTGACAATTAGATGGACACTGGACGCTAGGACTGCATTTTCAAAGCATGAATAAATTTAAGTTTTAAATACATTTAATTTAAAAATTCTTACTGATTGGTATTTTGTTTCTTAATGTTTACAGATAATTCTGATTTTTAGATGAAAAACTTTTTGAAAACTTCAGGAATTCTTTTACATTTACTCTCACTTCTAGGTGTAAGCATTTAATTTTGTATGCTTTGAGCATAATTATGTTTTATTTTTAACCTTTTATATCACTACTATCAATAGAACACCAACTACGTGAAAATCTTGATTATATCAGGATTTATTTTATTGAAGGCAAGAAAAATTTTATGGAATACATAATTTTTGAGTTACGTATGACTTTAGAACTCATCCAACTGTCTCAGACTTACAATGGAATACCAAAATGTGCAAATAATCATTAAATTTGGTTATCTTGGTATCTACAGATTTTATCTTTATCCAGGTATGTTTCTCAGATAAAAGGACAGATGTTTTATTTAACAGTTTGTTATCTTGTTTCATGTCTTTAAATATCTAGAATTGGTATCTGTGTGTCCATTCATACTACTCCCCGAGTACAGCAAATGCTAGAGATGGTCCTGACCAGCTGTGTGACTTTGAGTAAATTAATTAACCTCTCTGTGTCTTGTCTCATCTGCAAGGAGGAGATAATAAACAGCTTCTAGCTCTACAGAGCTGTCCTAGGGATTAAGAAAGTAAATATTTACAAAGCACCTACAACAGTCTGGCACACAGAGCTTTCTAAGTCCTTTTAGGCAGAGCAGAGTTTAGCATAGAGGTGCAGAAATTATTTTAATAGATTGGCAAAAGCGTTTGATCAAATTTAACATGTATTTATTTTTAAAAATTCAAGGGATTGAAGAGAATTTCCTTGACTGGATGAACATGACATAGTAAAACCTACAGCAAATGCCATCTTTAGCTGGAAATTCTCGCCTTACTTCTCTTAAGACTGACACCAAGGCAAAGAAGTCTGCCCCTACTGCAGCAACTCAATGTCATATTGGAAGTCCCAGCAAAGGCAGCAGCAAAGGAGAAACATCACATAAAATAACTGGAAGAAGAGACAGAGGGACCACCGTTGTTCACATTTAAGATAGCATCATCATTTATAGGAAAAAAATCCAACAGAATTTGAACACATTCAAAGTGACCAACTTAAAAATTAACAGCATTCTTCTACCCTAGCAATAACCAACCAGAAGAAAACACAACAGAAAATGAGATCCCACCCATATTATCAATGAAAACACAGGAACTATTTCAGAACTGACTCAGATGCTCCAGACTTGTACGGAGAAAAGTTTTAAATTATTAAAATGACCCAAAAAGGCAACTGTCCTATTAACATTGGTCACGTGTTAACTTCCCAAAGTAGTGTAGACATTTTCATGTAACTTCAATAATAATTAAAGCAGGGTTTTTAGAGAATCTGGTCAATGAATTCCAAAATCGTGTCAAAGAAGAAAGGGTCTGCCAAATGCTTAATCTTGAAAAAGAAAAGCAGAACTCCTAGCCTCCAAGGAATTAAGAGATGTCCCAAAGGTACAGCAATAGAAACAGCTAAGGCATTCATATAAAAACAGACAGACAACGGAACAGCAGAGAGAGCTCAGAAACAGAACATCCTGTGTGTGAAGAGCTAAATTCAGCACCATAAAGGTGGTTCCTGAAACCGGAGGAGAAAGGATGCATGCAGGCGGTGGGGGCGGGGACAGAGTTGATTTACAGTAGAGAGAAAAATGAGGCTGTGTGCTTATCAGACAGAGAACACAGAACAGAACCCAGATGGATTAAAGGCCTAAATTTAAAAAGTAAAACTATAAAGCTAAGGGAAGAGATTGTGGGAGAATCTTTTTGGCCTTGGTGAAGGGAAGGACTTCTAAAAACAAGACAGAAGGCACACACACAATTTCTAAGGCCAGAGAAAGAGAGGGGAAGCAACAAAGAAATAGATTCCTGTTCAGTGAAAACACGGATACCTTTAACAGAAACGTATCAAAATGGGAGCTGATACTAGCAACATCTAAAAATGACAAGAAACAAACTTAGAAACCAACAAGAAAAAAAAAAAAAGAGAGACAAAAAGATGAGGAAATGAACAAAGCGTACAAACGCATCCATCCAGAAACCAGCGATCCAAACAGCAAGCATGTAAGACGACGTTCAACCAGGCATCGATCAGCAACACACACAGTAAAGCGATGAGATGTTTTACACACATCCGATTAGCAAACCAGACAATCGCCAACAGGCGCTGGTGCGGATGGGGGAAAAGGAAGCTTCCAACCCCACTGGTGGGAGTGAACCCAGTGGGACTGGCTGGAAACGCATCTGGGAACACGGTGAATTCCATGTGTGTGTCCTGCTGACTCGGCACTCCCACGCCTTGGCACACCTCCTAGAGAAACCATGTCCTCCAAGCTTCCGATGGGACTTTACGAGGACGTTCTCTACAGCATCATTAGTGAAACGGAAAACCAGAGAGGGGACCAAAGCGGACATCACTCAAGGAGAGGCTGAGCCGGGAATATGCACCTATGGAAAGCTTGCTTGTGAGTGGACTTCGCAGCAGTGCAGACAGAGCTTTCAAGCAGAGCGTGGAGTGGAAATGGTGAAGATGTAAAACAAGGACTTAAATAGCATGAGACTAGGGATGTCGGTTCAGGCAAACGCCTACTTATTTTACACGGGTGCACACATATCTGCGGACAACACACACGTGGCTTCCCACCGGGAGAGCCCAGGAGCTGAAATGGAGAAGGAAGGATTTTTAAAAAGTGAAAACCAGAGAGGGCCTTGGCCAGACAAATGGTAGAATGACATGAACTTGTTCCACTTGGGGGAACAAAAATAGATTTTTTAAAAAGCAGTTTTTGCGTTTGAAAAGCGTGTTTGGAACAAATGCAAGTCAATCTCATGCATTTCAATCATCCTGGAAGAAATTAGGATGTGACTCAGAGTAAAATCTTAAAACAGTGCTTCCAAGAAAACTTGGGTTCTTTTGAATGCCCCCCCCACCCCTGCCACTGTCCTGCCCGCACCAACTCCCTCTCTAAAATGTCCTTCCTTGAGCTCAGCATCTGCCAGGTGAGCTGTTATGGCTTCCTTTTAGAGCCCGCACTTCTGCCATCACCTACTCTTACTCCCATCTGGGTCCTCCCTCCCAGCATCAGTGGGTCCTCTGCCCCCCCGGCCCCTCTCCAGCCACCTATTCTAATTCTGCATTTGCTGGTCTAGCCCCACCACACACACACACCGCTAGACCATGAGCTACTCAGGGCACCTCGGGCAAATATTCCGGGGTAGATATTTGTGGCACCAAGTGACGACATGGGCCATAGCCTGCAGCTCTTCCACTGTATATTTCAGGAAAAGGGAAGGCAGAGCCGGGGCTGATGACCGCTGCTTAGTTTCACTGCACATTTCACAGCTTCCCAGACCCACATGACCTCCGCCTGCTAGGCAGAACCAGCCTAATTAGCTAATTCCTTGAGATCCTGGGAGAGAACCCAGGTGCCCCTAGAGTGAAGACATGGTGGAGGTAACCCAGACTGTGAATCTACTCCAGGACAAAATGCCTTTATGGAGAGAGACTTGCCTCCATCCTCCTCCCCACTCGGATTCGACAGGACAGTGTTTCAGTCTCTCAGTGATCCTGCTCCCACCTCCTCCCTCCTACAGTCAAGTCAGATTTCCTGCTTCCCTGCCCCCTACCCAGCCCCTGCCAGGAACATCGGCTCCCATTTGCTGGACGCCCACTGAGGGCCAGGCCCTGTGTGAACCACTTTACCTCCATCCCACAATTTAATTCTCTGCCACCTGGAAGGGCGGGGATTCCCCTCCCTGCTCCACAGAGGAAAAAACTGAGGTTCAGAGAGGAAACAGGCAGCAAGCAAGTCGGGGAAGCTGCCAGAGCCACACCAGAATATTCTCTCAGCTGCACACTACACTGCGTTCTGAAGGGAGAATGAGAGGAAGATCTGATTATCGGACAGGCTTGAGAAACGCTGTATACCTGGCCCTGTCCACCTGTAGGGTCACAATGCTTTCTGCCGTATTAAAGACCCCGAGAAGGCTACTGAGCGCCATGCCTCTGACATATAGCGGTTACAGAATGCTCCTTTTGAGAACACCCTTACCTGCAGAACACAGCCTGGGCAGGAAGTAAGCTCCAGGCACTTCAGGGAGCAGGGGTCCTTAGCTCAAGGCAATCGTGATCTCATAGGAGGGACAGAGAGGTCCTAAGTTATGACAACTAGCTACCGTGCATCAAGTGCCCTCATGGCAGGGCTTGGGCACAATATCATCATCTCCTTGAATTGCCACAGCAGCCCTAGCAGGTGGCAGCTGCTGTCCGTCTGGAGAGGTACAGAAACAGAAGCTCCCAGGCAGCAGGGACCACAGAGAGACGGAAGAGATTTGGGTCCCAACTCTGGTAGGGGTGGAAGTCTGAGCTCTTTCTGCTTAACCAAGAACTTCTCAGTGGCAGGTGCCCCAGATCTCAGCTCTTGGCCTGCCGTCCAGGAAACACCACGCTAGGAGTGTGGATGCCACCTCTAGGGAAGGCCCTGACTGAACCATACTTGAGAAGCACGTCCCTAGAGCGGGCCAGAGCAGAGAGCGGATTTATGCTGCCCTCTGAGGCCCTCAGGGCTGGCCCAGTTGCCACGGCCACGCCAGTGCTGTGCAAATGGTATCATTCTAGAAATTCCCAGCTTAGAAGTTAACACTCCAACAAGCAGCACCTAAACCTCCCTACTCATTGCAATCTAAGTCTAAAGCATTCTCTCAGCTGCTGAAGAAGAGTCCAGCTTCAAGAGGTTGGAAGATGAGATTGAGAAGCACAGGCCGGCTTTTGAAGCCGAGTGGACCTGGGGTTTGAATCCTGGATAAGCCACAGGGTAGCTGTGAGAGATGGGGGTGGGAGAGTTCCAGCATCCCCTGTAGGGATTATGCCTTTACCCCAGAGGAGGTGGAGGGCAAAGCTGAGTACCTAATAAAGCTGGATTTGACTCTCCAAATATACCACTGGCTGCCAGTGGTCTTAGACAAGTTGTTCCACCATGCCAGCCTCAGTTCCCTCTTCTGGTAAGAGGGGACGTGATGTCGACCTCTTGGGGTGGTGAGGATTAAATGAGATAATGAAGGTACCTACACGTATGACCTAACTCACCTCCGGCTGCCCATCACTCCAGCAGCACTAGGGAACATTTAAAACAGGGGAAGTGCCTACCCCAACACACACACACACACACACACACACACACAGACACATACACACACAGACACACACACACACACAGACACACACAAACGTGCACGAATGCACAGAGCCATCCTCCTCCCTCCATCAAGTTACGGCCCACCCCACCCAAAACCACCTCTTCCTCCTCTTCTCCCTTCTCCTGCAGGAAACCAAACCATCCCCAGCAAAGTCCATCTGAGCATGCTCAGTAGCCAGAGCAGCTGGGGTCCCCAGGACCTGCTGCCCCACTGCTGACTTCAACATCTCCACCCTGGTGAGACACCCCAGAAAGAGCAGCACTTCCCAGCAGCCTCCACTGAGCCGAGTGAGTCACCAGCTGAGCTCCCTCCCTTCCTAGCTCAGCTTTTAAAAGCCCCGGAGTTCCTGCGGGTTCAGCCCTGGCAGAAAGGGACGTCGGGGAATGAGATGCTGAGCAGTGCTGTACCCATGCCAGTGTGCTTGGTGTGCAAACAGTCTTAGAATTGCCTGAGCTCATCTTGAGGATGAAAACAGCTGCACATTCAAACCCAGCCGCCTTGTACATGTATTGCATGCACCACCTTGAAATTGGGGAAGGCAATCACTGCAAAATTTTGGAATCAAAGGGCAAGAGAGGTCCTTCTGAGGGTCTGTGCTCCATTTCTACACCTATTTAACCTCTAGTGATTAACACGGGACCCCCACTCTTCTGTTTAATTTCAGTGTTACTGCCTCCCTGATTGGAGCCAAAGAGAATCCGTTATCCCAGTTTTCTGGTGTGTGTTACAACAGATCTTCTCGAAGAGTTTTCCTTTTTTATTGCTCCTAAATCTTTCTTCGTGTAGCTAAAGCTTCTCTCTTAGTCCCAAGCAATGGAGGGAAGGGAAAACTAAAAATAGAAGCAAATTTACATTTGCAGAACACCTGTTATATTTTACTACATTCTTATTTAATCCTCGCAAGAACGCTGCAAGGCAGTTAGACTATTTATAGTGGAGGAAATAGGCTCAGAGAAGCCCAAGGCTACAGAATGAGGACTCCCTTCCCAGGCCTCCCTAGAAGCTAGGCTGCTCCTGAAACTAGTCAGTGAGGAGGGGCTGTTTCTGCAGCTTCTTTGCTTTGTCCTCCCTTCCGGAATGCAGGGCATGAGGGCAAACTACAGTGACTCTGGGCATGGAACATGAGTGACTCTGAGAATGGAAGCTATTGCACAGCAGTGCGAGTGAGAATGCCATTAATGTGCGCACCTAGATGCTGGGGCCCCAGGCCACCCCAGGAACGACCTCTCCTAAACTATTTGAACACGGAAGTGAAATCAACCACTGGATTGTTTAAGTGTCTTATCTGGGGATTTTCCACATTCATCTTAAACTGACACAGTGAGCTGCTAAGTATTCCTCCTTCTGCAGACATTATTAGCAGATTCCCCTATCACACACCACAGCATCCAAAGGGTTAGAAGGAATATCTAGTCTAGGCTGGGCACGGTGGCTCACACCTGTAATCTCAGCAATTTGGGAGGCCCAGGCGGGTGAATCAGCTAAGGTCAGGAGTTCGAGATCAGCCTGACCAACATGGAGAAACTCCATCTCTACTAAAAATACAAAATTATCCCGGTGTGGTGGTGCATGCCTACAGTCCCAGCTACTCAGGAGGGAGGCTGAAACAGGAGAATCGCTTGAACTCGGGAGGTGGAGGTTGCGGTGAGCTAAGATCATGCCATTGCATGCCAGCCTGAGAAACAAGAGGGAAACTCTGTCTGAAAAAAAAAAAAAAAAAAGGAATGTCTAGTCTCACTAACCACCCCCAGCCCCCTCTCCCACTCCCACAAGAAGAATTCTGTTTTCAAAGGTGCTTTTCTTTAAGGAATAAGAATTGGACACCATCTGGGAGAGCAACTCTCTGTGGGATCTCTACATTGCCCTCGACTTCCCCTCTGATGGCAACATCAGCTTGTGATAACAAGAGCTTAATATAGAAATATAAAATGTTAATACAACTTCATACGGTAGGAAATACGACACAAATAAAAATTATGCAAAGAGAAAAGTAGAAAAAAATAGGATGAGACCAAGGAGGCCTATATACTTTGAGCAATTTGACCGAGCTTCCTAGCAGCCAAAGCAAAGAGGAAAACACAATCAATCTGTGGCGACTGTTGGTTGCTCAACATCTGTTTTTCAGACATCACGGCCTGAACGCCATTTCTCTCATGGGGCCAAGAGGGGACAGTGCAACTGATGGACAATGCCAGCAACAGTCCTGGTAGCAAATGCAATCATGAGTCTTACGGTATATGATGTATTGAATACTCCCAGAAACCCAGGGTATTGTTGCCAGTCATCCTCCTCATTTTAGATGAGGAAAGGGAAGTAACTATGTTCAAGGTCACACAGCTAGGAAACGGCACAGCTGTGATTCCACTCTACCGAGCTCTGAACCATGGGCTTTAAGGTTAGCCAGACCTACGTTCAGAAATTACCCACTCTCCACTGCTGAGCAGCCTTGGGCAAGCGACTGCATCTCTCTGAGCTTCTATTTCCCCATCTGTCAATAGGAATATCACATAACTAAGCAGGGTAATTGTGAGGAGTTGGCAAGAAAGACCACCAGGTAACAGAACGTGATGGGGACTTTTCCTGATGCCCTGGAATAACAGCTAAAGCTAAAATGAAGGACAAGGAGGGCCAAGTATCCCAAGATTCTAAAGAGAGCTGACAAGAAACTGCCACACCTGGGGCCACACCTTCCCCCTTCCCATCCTCTGCCAGGCAGCACTGACCACAAGCCAATAGAATCACCCCCAGTACCAATTCTCCCCACACGTATTCTGCACCAAGGAGGCCAGGCCAGCCTTGCAGGGAGCAGAGCATGGGCCATGAGAGGTGATACACGGCCGGGAGGTGGAGGTTGTCAGGAAACAGGAGCCAGGAGGTGTCATCACAGCAGAAGACCCCCAGAGTAGGCAGAGCTAACCCAGATCAGGTTAAGTGGCCACTGACCCTCTGCAACCCGCCTGTCAATAGAGAAAGAGATGCCTTCCTTCTCCCCACTCCTGGAGCCGCACAGAAATGGCACAGGGGAAGGGTTTAGAGTGCTTTAGATGAGATGTGAGCTCCCAGGTTCTAAAATGAATCAGATTATATTTTAACTGGAATTGGCTAGAAAATAATGAAATCTGCCTGAGGACCTTAAGGCTTAAAAAAAAGGAGAACTGGGAGGAATATCATTAAAAGCAACAAGTGGAAAAACGAAAACCATCTCCCTTTTTTTCCTCTTTTTTACCATCTTCTGTTTTTACACATAAAGCATTAAGACTCCTAGGTTAACTAGCTGCACAGATAAAGCCCTTTGTACAGGCTCTGCACACAGTAGGTGCTCACTGTGCATCTGCTCCATATATGCAAGGGTGAGAGGGCCCTGGGTGGCCACTCGAGACCCCTCCAGGGAGCTCTCGGATTGGAACATTTCAGACCAAGGGCACCCAATGCAGTCCAACCTGGAGACATTAGATCTGGCACAAAAGGGAGGGAAGTCCACTCCATTCTCAGGCCAGCATCTGATGTCATCTGGGGGGTTATCATCCCCTCGACAGTGCAAGAAAGTCAGAAGACACCATGCAGGACAGGTTTGGGCAGCGTGGATGGGTGGGGAGCTGGTGGATTACCAACTGTCCCACCACTGCTTTATCTCTTCCAGGGCAAGAAGCCTTTGGTCCCCAAAAATGCAGACATGAACCTGATGATGGTCCTGTCCCTTTCCCACACCCCAGAGAGAGAGCCTGTGTCCTCCTGTCTCCACACTCCACTGACCTCTGTCTAGTTGTCTGGGATCTTCAGTCTACCACCTCCCTGGATGATAACAGGGTCTCCTGTCCTTGCCTTCTCTTTGATCTCCCATATACACCCCTGCTGGGGAAGGTTCTTAGCAGAGTCCCAAAGTGATGTCAAGAAAAGCCATCGTGATGAGCAGAAGGGCAGACACTGCTCAGGAAAGAGCCTCATGAACTCCAAGAGGAAACAAGGAACCACTGTCCTGATGTCAACACAAAGGTAATGGCAGGATGAGCAGGGCCCCAAGGGAGTGAGGGGGCAAAGGGCAGTTGGGAGGAAGAAGGAGATGGAGATGGGCAGAAAGGGCTTCAAGCTCCCTATCTGAGGCCCTAAGAGAGCAGAACATGAATGCTGTACACTCATCTCTGGTCTACGCACATGGTGATGTTTGATTATCAGGAAGATGGGTGCTTGCCTGCATACGATGCAACCTGAAGATCCTTCCAGATATTTGAAGGCAAAACCACAGTGTTACACAATGTTCACACAGTACTCTGTAAGTTAAGAGTGGGTGATTTCACACATTTGATCAAACCAGCCATGGGCCAGTGAACCCTAACTCCAAGCCTCAGTTTCCCCATTTGTCAAGAAGGGTTAAAAACACATCCCCTAGGAAAGTGAGAGTCTGGACAACTGGGATAAGGCAGGTAAGGCACTGAGCAGGGAGACTTGCCTGCTGCAAGAGCCTAAGTGCCTGGTTCATCCTTTCTTAAGCTCCACCTGGGGCAGCTGTCCCGACCTGGCTGAGCCACACAGTGCTTTGATGCAAAGAAGAGGGGCTCCTAAGGAACTGAGAGGGGCCCACTGGAGTAACAAGCCCTGGCTCCAGCCCCAAACATGGGGGCTGCTGATGGGGTTGATGAGGGGCAGGATCCCACCAAGCCAAGGATGCCACGAGTCACAAACTCCACAGATGGCAGAGAGATGGTGGCAGGAATGGGAGTCCCAGCTCCAGTTGGAAGAAATCAAGTTGGGGGTGAGCTCTTACTTTTTTTCCTCTCTCTTCCTCATAAGATGTGTTTCTGACACTAATCAGGGATCCATCCCCCTGGGAGCCAACAATAATGATTAATGGTGTTAAATATAGCCAGAGACTGCCGGGGAAAAATTAGGCACCATGCATAAAACATCACCCTCCTCGTTACACAGGCAAATCAGGCTGGCTCTGGGGCCCAGTGCCCACTAGCAGGGCAGCTTGACCTAGTCAGCCTCCTCCCCATGCTGACTGCCCCTCAGGGAGGCATCTGCCAGGAGTGCCCACATTCAGTCTGCACCCCATGTGCCCCATGCAGACCTCAGAGCCACCACCAGGCACTTGAGCTGCCTCAAAATAAAGGTAATTGCTGCTGGGGTGGTAGCAAGAGAATGTGCCCAGGACTCACACAGACCTGGGTTCAAATCCCAGCTCTTCACTCCCTAATTGTATGGCCCTGGGAAAGTTGCTTTTCATCTCTGCGTCTCAGCTTACTATTCTGTGAACAGGATTTCCTCTTCGTAGCGGTGAGGTGGTGTCAAGGTGATGGCAGCAGTGAGCCATCTGGAGCTGCTGCTGCCACCACACCAGCTGTGGCAGGGAGGCATGGCCAAGGCTCTATGCTCCATGGAGCTGGAGGAAGCTGGGGACAAGCAGGAGCCCTGCTGCTTCCGAGCTGGGGCAGGAGCTCCCTGGCTGCCTCTGCAGCTGCCCGAACCACAGCAGCAGACTCGGGCCTCTTGCCCCATGGAGTAGGCAGGAGCTCTGCCCATCCACTTCTGGGCACAGCTGCAGCCACCCAAACCGTGGCTGCTGACCCAGGCATCCCTACACTTTTAGGGGCCCAGGAAGTCCTCCTACAACCCTCAAAGGCTAGGAAAGGCCCGCTCCCGCTGCCTGGCTTCTCCCTGCTGTCAGTATCTGCTCCAATCTCAGAGCAAAGTCAAGGCCAAGCCCATTCACTGCCACAGCCTGGCCGGGTGTGCACATGCTCAGGGCAGTGCTGACACACCAGCCTCCTGCTGCCTCAGTGCCCTCTGAATTTTGGATGCTGATGAGCACAGGAGGGAAGCCAAGGGAATGCTGAGGGCAACTTGGCACTGGCCTGCAGGTGCCCCTTGGCACCTACAGCCTGGGCACCATGAATAGCAGCTGGAGGCAGACAGGTTCCTGGGTGAAGGGGGTGGGTCCCTGGTGAGGCCTCACCTTCAGGCCAGGGAGGGCCTGAAGGCTGGGGGCTGGGCTGCCATTCTCACAGAGTGGGAACTTGTGGTGCCTGTTCTGGGCCCACCCATGGTTGTCCATGGACCAATCAGCATGCACTTCCTTCACTCTGAGGCCCATAAAAGCCCCAGGATCAGCAAGAGCTGAGCAGATATTGGGACGACCAGCTGCAGAGAGGAACTACCCACTCCAGGGCCTCCTCTCTGCTGAGAGCTGCAGACATCGGGACAACCAGCTGCAGAGAGAAGCTACCCACTCCAGGGCCTCCTCTCTGCTGAGAGCTGCAGACATCAGGACAACCAGCTGCAGAGAGGAGCTACCCACTCCAGGGCCTCCACTGAGCTACGTTCACTCAACAAAGCTCCTCTTTGTCTTGCTCACGTTCCACTTGTCTATATATCTCATTCTTCCTGGGCACAGGACAAAAACTTGGGACCCACTGAACGAGGCTAAAAGAGCTGTAAAGAGGGCTGAAACATGGCCCTTGCTCAGCACATTGCAGGTGAAGGGAAGGAGAGAAGAGCTATGGCCCTTCGGGGATCCAGACCTGGGAGCTCCCCAAGCCAGGGCTGTGACTCCCTCACTGGGGCCCTGTGGTTCCTGGGATCTCCAAGCTTCTGGGTGCCACTGTGTTCCCCGGTGCCAGCCGTGAGTGTTGCTCATGGTGCACCAGGTCCAGCTGCAGCACCACAGACAGCACTTGTGCCGGCACCTGGAGCTGCCTGCCCCACTGCAGCAGCTGGCACATCTGACTGTGTGCAGTGGCCAGACCCCATGCTCGCTCACACCCCACCCCTTGTCATTCCACACCTGACTCTCCTTTGGCAGGTGTGGGGCCCAGGCCAGTGGCATGAGCCAAGTGCAGCCTTCCAGGCTGAATGCACGAAACGAGCCCAGCAGGCAGGAGGAAAACTCAGGCAAAGGCGCCACCAGCCACAGAAGTTTCTGGCCAGAAAAAGGACACCCCAAGGGTCCCATAACAAAGGTATGGTCAGAGCCAGACATTTAGCAGGTACTTAGAAGGTGTTAGCTCTCTTTCTCCTGCCTCTAGGCCCAAACAGCTGTGTGACCTAGAGTAAATTACTCAACCTCTCTGAGCCCAAGTTTCTTACCTACAAAAGGGAGATGATGATGTCTACCTTCAAGGACACGGAAACAAATAATGTATGGAAAACAATTAACATGTGCTTGGCACATCCACTCATGACTCCCCCAGCTCTGTACTGAGGGCCAATTTTGTTGCCAGGAACTGTGCTAGGTGCTGGGGACGCCACCAAGACTGAGACATACCATCTCTGCTCTCACCATCTAGCAGGAAAATAGGAAAAAAGGTAAATAGGCAAAATCACTACAAACTAGACCTCCTGGAAAGGAAAAGGGGGGCTGGAATAACATGCAAGGTGGCACTGAGGGGCTGCTCTAAGGGGTGATATGTGAGGAGGAGATGGCGAAGCATGGGAGAAGTTATTCTCTTCCTAGCAATCACTTGCCTAGGCCTCCCCACCCACACGGCATCCCTCCCTTCTACGTCAGGGGGTCCCCTTGCTCTTGGGGGTGGCCAAAGGCAAGAGGACCGCCATACGTCACCCACTAGGAGCAGGGGTCTCCACACTCTGGCTGTGCACGT
This sequence comes from Alouatta palliata, assembly GCA_004027835.1. Taxonomy (NCBI): domain Eukaryota; kingdom Metazoa; phylum Chordata; class Mammalia; order Primates; family Atelidae; genus Alouatta; species Alouatta palliata. Next base: position 104,818 of record PVKV010002898.1, on the reverse strand, counting down.
GTCCCAATACATATTTGTTTATAATTAGGAACATGCACTGCCTTCCTAATATTACGTATAACATTAAACACACGCAAAAATACACCTTTAGAGGAAGAAATGAGAACATAAATAGAAATGCAGTTCTAATTCTGTCTCCTGCACTCTGCAGGTCTCCTCAAACCCTCCTGCAAATTCACATATGCCTCTGATGACCACTGATCAAGAGCAGCCAGCAGCCAGCAGAGGTGACCTGAGCCATGCCAGGAGGTTGTCTGGCACACAGGGACCCTGCCCCTCCCACCTCAGATGTACTGAAAAGGAGGCAAAGTGTCCAAGTCTGATTCTCCTTTCCTCCATGTCCCCTCTATGGTGGGCACCCACTCTGGGTCCCTTTCTGGTTTACACTGGGACTTCTGCAGCCTGGTGGTAAACCTCCCACATGCCCACCCCTGTCCTGTGCCCACCTCTTCCTATGGCCCAGGGTGGGACTCCCCAGGTGGGACAAGACCCCCACACACACACTCCTTTTGGTGTTCCTTCCTCTAGAAATTCCCTCACAACACTCTCCTCCTCTGCACCTGGCTGGCTCAGCCATCATCCTTGGAATATGCAAACTTGGAAAATAGGATATATTTGTACGGGTTAAAGGGATGAGGCCATCCACAGCAGGCAGTGATCTTCTTAGGGGCTTTGCCCATCCCAGGCCCTGCCTGGCTGCTCTCAGGGCTGAGGGCATCAGACCTGGGCACACCTGTATCCTGACCAGGAAGCTGTGAGCTGAGGCAGCAGCCCCCTTGACTCCTGGCCCCAGTCCAGAACTGTGGATGTGAAAGGACGGTAGACATGTGGCCGGGGCAGAGGGTGCAAAGGAGGCTTCTTAACCAACCCTGGGGACCCACAGATTTTTTTAACTAACAATAAGAACTTCTGCATGGCAAAGGATACCATAAACAAAATGAACACACATCTCTGGCAAAATAACTGCTACACGGAAAGCAAAAAGAGAGTTAATATCTACGCTATACAGAGTGCTGACAGTGGACAAGAAGGGGTGGAGGACCCAACGGGGAAGTGAGCAAAGGATCTGCAGATCCAACTCACGAGAGCGTGGCCAAAGGGCCAAACAGACGAAAGGCTGCCCGGCAGGCCCTCCGGCTTGTCAGGGAAATGAAAATGGAAAGCAACAATGAGATATCACTTTATACCTCTCAGCCTCCACAAAACTAACAAGGCCAATAACGTCTCTTGCTGGCGAGATACAGGAAAATGACCTCTCTCAAATTACTGGGGTAAATGTGAAGTATTACAGCCTCTGGGGAAATTCAGTTGGCAACAGTTATTAAAATTAACAGCACACAAACCTTTTGACCCAGAATCCAACTCCTGGGATTATACCCCAGAGAAATAAAACTAGCTCTGCAGGATGTGTGTCCAGGCAAGGAGGTTTATCTTGGCGCTGCTTATTATGGCAAAAAAAATGAGAACCGAAACAAACACCTATCAATAGGGGAATGGTCAGTTGAATTACAGCACACCCACACACTGGAATATTATACAGCTGTTAAAAGAATGCACTAGAGGCCAGGCGCAGTGGCCTCTCAGCACCTTGGGAGGCAGAGGCAGGTGGATTACTTGAGGCTGGGAGTTGGAGACGAGCCTGGCCAACATGGTGAAACCCTGCCTCTATTAAAAATATAAAAAATAAAAAAAGTTAGCCAGGTGTGGTGGCACATACCTGTAATCCCAGCTACGTGGGAGGCTAAGCATGAGATTTGCTTGAGCCTGGGAGGAAGACGCTACAGTGAGCCATGATCACTTCACTGCACTCCAGCCCCAGTGACAAGACTCTGTCTCAAAAAAAAAAAGAATGCACTAGAAGTACAACTATTGATGTGGGAGGTTCCACAGGAAATGGTTGAATGAGAAAATATCCAGGAATGTGCAAGCATTCGTATGTTTTTAACGGACTATAAGGGTGTGGAAAATATGAAAAATATCTATATGAGATCATAGCATGGGTTCCAGGGTGAGAGTGAGGGGGGCTGTCACTGAAAGAGGGTTAGGAGATAGGCAAAACAAGGGGAAAAATTATACTGAACTTTATAAATGTAACATCTACGTACTTATCTAAAACTGTCAGGGCCAGGTGTGATGGCTCACATCTGTTATCCCAGGGTTTTGGAAGGCCAAGGTGGGAGGATTGCTTGAGGCCAGGAGTTCGAGACCAGCCTGTGCAACAAAGCAAGATCTCACCTCTACAAAAAAACACTGAAAAAAATAGACCAGCATGGTGGTGCACACCTGTAGTCCCAGTTACTTGGGAGGCTGTGAGGCAGGAGGATCGCTTGAGGAGCTCGAGGCTGTGGTGGGCAATGATCATGCCACTGCACTCCAGCCTGGGCAACAGAATGAGACCGTATCTCTAAAAATATTAAGTTAAAAATAATAACACTGTCTATCCAAAGGCATTTGCTTATATAAGTAAAGAAGGTCCATGTATATGTCCCCTCTCTCCTCTACCCCTTTTGAGGTCCTTCTCACTTTCCTCCCCTCTTCTCCATTCTTCCTCTCACTTCAGGTCATTTAGACAAGAAAAACAAACAGATGTTAAGTAAGAAGCGAAATGACTTATTTATCCGTCACCAATTTATACAGCACCCTTCACTCTCCAGAACACAGCCTAGAACCACAAGACAAGCAGACATCTGATAGTCAAAATGCATTGTATCTGCTTTAAGCTAATAACTCTTATTTTGTATTTCAATAAGCTGTCAGCTTACTAAACTCACTGTGGCAGACACGCCTAAAGGCAAACCCAGGGATCCACAGGCTTGTATAATTCCCTCCCCTTGAGTGTGGGTGGGACCTGTGGCTTCCTTCTAACCAATAGGGTAAAGCAAAGGTGATAAATGGTCTCTTCTGTGATTGTGTTTCATTCTATTTCCTGTTCCTGCTAGAGTCTGTCTGAACAGGCTGAAGAGAGACACCCTATTGGCCTGGAAGAAGCAAAGCACCATGTGGGGCTCTGCCTATGGAGGGGTCCACATGGCAGAGGCCTGCAGGAGCCTCTAGGAGCTGAGGGTCACTTGCAGCACCTAAGGACAGGCCCAGGCAAGAGACAGAAATAAGCTGGAGCCCTCAGTCAAACAGCCACAGGGAATGAATCCTGCCAGCAACCTGGATGAGTGTGGAAGCACTTCTCCCCTGAGTCCAGCCTCCAGATCAGAACATAGCCCAGTCATCACCTTGACTGCAGCCTTCTGAGATCCAAGCAGGAGACCTAGCTAAGCTTTGTCTGGGCTCCCGACCCATGGAAATGGTATGATAAATGGGTGCCGTTTTCAGCTGTAAATCTGTAGTCATTTGTTATGCAACAAGGAAACAACTAACACGCCTATCAAATTGAGAATAAAAGAGTGGATTGAAAAAAAGACACCAATAACTGTAAGAAAGGTATATGGGGATGAAGAATAGCAGATATAAACTGGGTAACAAATATCTGGAGCCACAGTGAGTTAGGGCAAAGGATCCTACAAGCATCCCTGTCACCATGGGATGGGAGGATTGAAATCTAAGCCCCGAAGGACCAGCAAGGCAGGAGACGTCTGTGCTGTCAGCTGTGCTACGGAATTCACCTGCATTTGCTCATTTCATTGTCACAACAACCTATTGGGCACATCCTCTCATCTCCCAGGACAAAATGGGATAGTCCAAAGGTTCCCATCAAGAATCAACGGCACGTTGCAGAATGGAACCTTTCCAGTAAACATGGCTGACCACGTGTTTGCCAGCACACACCCAGTATGCCAGGCCAGGTGCTGATCAGGCACATGGGACCAGACACCCAAGTGGGCCCCATAGGCTCATTAAGAACGGATGTCGCTTCCATTCTATGGATGAGCAAACAGGGATTTAAAGGTCATACAACAAGTAAATAGCCCAACAATCATTCAGACTGACTCTTCTGGGTACCTGATATGGCTTGACTGTGTCCCCACCCAAATCTCATCTTGAATTCCCATACATTGTTGAGGGGGACCCAGTGGGAGGTAATTGAATCATGGGGACAAATCTTTCCCATGCTCTTCCCATGATAGTGAATAATTCTCATGAGATCTGATGGTTTTAAAAAGAGGAATTCCCCTGCACAAGCTCATTCTCTCCTTGCCTGTTGCCATCCATGTAAGACAGGACTCACTCCTCCTTACCTTCTGCCATGATTGTTAGGCTTCCCAGCCATGCGGAACTGTAAGTCTAATTAAACTTCTTTCTTTTGTAACTTGCCCAATCTCAAGCATGTCTTTATCAGCAGCATGAAAATGGACTAATAAAATGCCCAAGCCCATGCTGTGTCTCATCTGACTCCACAATCTATGCTTTGAACATACCATGCTATCTCTTGAGTCTCAGTCTGCTCTACCTATAAAATAGGAAGAATTGTGGTGCTTTTCCCATGAGGAATAAGTGAGTACAGCCTTGTATTGATGAGAGCACCTCATGGTACCCAGCATAGAAGATGCAGAATTTCCTTCCTGATGTTCTTTACTACTCTCAAAAAATATGAGGGCAAAAAGAACAAAAGTTCAATTTCAGACCAGTTACAACTTCTGGGAAAGTGGGTTCTGATAAATCATTCTTCCAAGTATATGGTACTTTTTCTTCAACCACAGAGGACAATATAACTTGCTTCCTAAGGTTCCTATTAGGCATGGAAGGTGGGTGTTTGATTTCTGATATGATTTGGCCCTGTGTCCCCACTCAAATCTCCTGTTGTGTGGGAATTCAGTCAGGGTGGTGGCATAAATACTAAAGGAAAAATATTAAAGTTATAGAATATAGTCACAAACCTTCTTGGAATGCTGAGAAGTTTGCATACATTCAGTAGAAATTTTGGCCAAAGGCAGCCTTATCCCCTTTATCTTTAGTTGATAAGAAAAGCAAATAGCTAGGGAATATGGGGAGTTTATCTGAATAAACTCATATATCCTATAAACCATTGTTTACTCATATGGTCCTATAAACTAATCTTTGATCATCCTGGATGGTTCTCTTGGTGGGGAGGTCAACCAGGAATATTACTCACTAATGGTGTTTGCTTTGGCCTCCGAACCTATCCTTTAATCTCTACACTCCCGTGGTGTTGACTCAGAGCCTCTGTTGTTAAATCTACACTGAATAAGATGCCTGAAGGGGCAGCTGAAAGGGGCCAGCAGCTGCTACCTCTTTACAGCACTCTTCAAGTGTCTGTGAGTGGCCTGGACACCCCAGCCCACTCATTCACTGTATTCTGTGTGTGAGTGAATTTATTCATCTGTCATTGAGTCAGGGTCTGCCGGACAGACCCCCACAGACAGTGACCCCAACATTGTTGAATTATAATCCCCAATGTTGGAGGAAAGACCTGGTGGGAAGTGACTGGATCATGGGAGCAGACTTCCCTGTTGCTGTCCTCATGAGAGTGAGTTCTCATGAGATCTGGTTGTTTAAAAGCATGTAGTGATTCTCCCTTCACTCTTTCTCTCTCTCCCACTCCACCATGTGAAGAAGGTGATTGCTTCCGCTTCACCCTTCTGCCATGATTGTAAGTTTCCTGAGGCCTCCCCAACCATCTTCCTGTACAGCCTGCAGAACTGTGAGTCAATTAAACCTCTTTTCTTCATAGATTACCCAGTCTCAGGTAGTTTTTTATAGCAGTATGAAAACGGACTACTATGATTCCCATATCACAGACTAGACAACTAAGGCTTGAAACAGTGAAGCAGTTTGACCGCTCTGCAATGTGAGAGGCAGAATGGAAGGCAAAGCAGATACCCATTTAGACCTAGAGGGTGATGTCAGACCCACCCTAGAGCCTCCAAGCTCCAAGCTACCAACAAGGTTTTCAGCCAACTCAAAGGTTTTCAGCCAACAGCCCAAGATATCCCCTTTAAACCAACCCAAGCCAAGAGCTGTTTCTCATTTCAGAACTGTAGGCCAGTGGCGCTAAAGAGAAGCGTCTCCCAGAACTCGGAGTCTTTCCTTAGAATGGAAGTGAACAGAGGGGCAGCTCATCTGCGGAAGAGGCCTAGAGATGACATCTCCAGCCCGACGACCACACAGTTCTAGATCCCTTTAACCTCACGAGAAATAAACTCACCTCAGGACACACAAGGAGGCCAGAGTCGCAGAAACTAGAGAGCCAAATGGCAGCAGGAATGGAACTCCTTTTCCTCTATTCCAGTTGAGCAGAACATGAGCACTAAGGAATGAATGTTTTAGTAGATGTGGCGCTGCCAAAGCTGGCACAAGTAACAATTGCTTTAAATAAGGGCCACCACCTTCACAGAGAGCCTCCAGGCATTATCTGACACATGGGACCAGTTAGGGTCACAGGGCCCATAAAAGCCAGTCCCCAGACGTGGGATGGGATAGCTGAGGACTAGCTTCACACAGATCCAGTGTCAAATAAAGGCTTTTGAAATGCATGTGTCAGTAAAGGAGATGCACAGAAGAAACTCCAAGTCAGGCACGGTGGCTCACACCTGTTATCCCAGCACTCTGGCAGTCTGAGGCAGGCAGATCACCTCAAGTTGGGAGTCAAGACCAGCCTGGCCAACATGATGAAAACCTGTCTCTACTAAAACACAAAATTAGCCAGGCGTGGTGGCACACGCCTGTAATCCCAGCTACTCAGGAGGCTGAGGCAGGAGAATCACTTGAACCCGGGAGGCCGAGGTTGCAGTGAGCTGAGATCACACCATTGTACTCCAGCCTGGACGACAAGAGTGAAACTTCATCAGAAAGAAGGAAAGAAAGAAACTCCAAGGATGTTCATTACAGAACTGTTTATCAAGAAGGAAATGACACAAAACAATTTTCTCAAAAGCAGAAGACTACTTAAGGTACGGTACAACCAGACAACAGAACTCTGGGCGGCTGATAAGAATGTTTCATGAGCACGTCTTCACGTGAAAATGCAAGTTATACCGTGACGTATATTATGGTTCCATTCATGTCAAATAAAATACAGAGAAGAAGGCTCAGAAGGTCATATACTCAGGCAGCCGCCGTGGCAATCTATGCGTAATGCGATTAAAGGGATTTTTCTCCTTTGGCTTATCTACATAGTTCCTCATTTTTTCCTACCATGAACAGATATTGCTTTATATAGTTTAACAAAAAAAAAAATGACAAGTCATTTAACTTTTAAAACCACAGAGCACTTTCGCCCGTATCCTCTCTTGTAATCCTCAATGCCAGACATGAACACAACGGCCCCTGTCTTCCTAATTGCCAATCTGCCTCAAGCTGCCTGTAGCATTCAGTGCTGTTCCCTCCCCCAATCCTTAAACTCATCTCCTCTATCAAGGTATCCTAATTGGAGTCTGAATCGGAGTCCCTGCAGGTCCAGGAGTTGGCTTTGGGGTACGGGAGGCACATGCCCCTGGAGCTGTACACCAAAGGTGTGTGTGTTCATTATCACATTCTTGTGGGTATGGATCCAAATAATTCAGGTTCTTCAACAAGACGCCTGTAACACCTAGGACGTACGGCCATACTCCCAAACCCTCCAAAACACCTTTCTGCCATATCTTCTTGGCCCTCTCCGGCTCCTTCATGGGTGGCTCATTCTCCATATTCCCCTTCTTTCCTTGTTTGTGGCCTGTCCCCTGTTTCAACAGCCCCACCTGCCAGAGATGGGTCCTGGAGGAGCGTGAGTCCCTGCACCTGTGGGGGCTCTAACAAATCAAAGAGAGCTGTGTGTCTTCCCAGGGGAAATGTACACATGGGATTTTATGTGTGGATCTAGGTGATGGGCAGCCCTCCTGAAGCCCACCCATAAATGGCCCTTGTAGCAGGTTGAATCATGTCCCCGAAAATTCATGTCCATCCCAGGACCTCAGACTGTAACCTTATCGGGAAATAGGATCTTTCTAGATGTAACTAGTTGGGGATCTCAAGATGAAATCTTCCTGGATTTAGGCTGGGCCCTAAGCCCAATGACTTAAAAGTTCCTGGTATCCTGGCTGGGCACAGTGGCTCATGCCTGTAATTCCAGCACTATGGGAGGTCGAGGCAGGCGATCACCTGAGGTCAGGAGTTCAAGACCAGCCTGGCCAACATGGTGAAACCCCGTCACTACTAAAAATACAACAATTAGCCAGGTGTGGTGATGGGCCCCTGTAATCCCAGGTACTTGAGAGGCTGAGGCAGGAGAATGGCTTGAACCCAGGAGGCAGAGGTTGCAGTGAGCTTAGATGGCACCACTGCACTCCAGTCTAGGCGACAGGGTAAGACTCTGTCTCAAAAACAAAAAAAAAAGTGTTCCTGGTATCCTTCTAAGAAGGGGAGAGAACACAGACACACAGAGAGGAAGGCCATGTGAGGACAGAGGCAGAGATGACAGCCACACGGCGGCATGCCAGGGAACAGGATTCCCCAGAAGCTGGAATAGGAAGGAAGGATCCTCCCCTGTAGCCTTCAGAGGGACTGGGGATCTTCTGACACCTTGATCTCAGTTTTCTGATCTCCAGAACTATGGAAGAACACATTTCCCTTAAGCCATTCAGATTGTGGTAATTTGTTATGGCAACCGCAGGCAATTAACACAGCCCCACCCTCGCACTGTCCCACAGAGACCAGTTTAGAACCTTCTGGATGGAGGCCAGCAGTTGCCAGATCTGTATGTCCAGGCCAGGGCTCCCTGAAGGCTCCCAGGAACTATCTCATGGCCTTCAGCCTCAGTGCATCCCAAATTGGATTCATCCCTCCACCCCCCACCCCCAAACACACTCCCACCCCGACTCTTCCTCCAGCGTTCCTGAATCAAGACTGGCACTGTCAACCAAGGCGCCAAAAGCCAGCATCCTCGGCCACCATCGGCTCACACCCTCCTCTCACCTCCCACATCCTATTAATAAACAAAGCAAAAATTAAATTACTTCGAACACACCCCCAGTCTGCTTTCAAGAGGACTGGATGGTTTGAAATTCTAATTTGTTTTCCAAGGTCTTAAAATAATTGCACAAGAGCCCCAGAGATGACGTCCCCGTCCCTGCCTGCATCCCACAGCAGGAGGCCAGGCTACAGCAAGCAGCACAAGCAGGGAAGACTATGGCCTGGACCTCGGGAAAACTAGGATCTACTCCCAGCCCCTCCACAGACGCCACATGCCATCTCAGGCAAGACCCCAGCCCTCTCTGTTCTCCTACCTGTTCTTCAGACAGGGGCATCCTAAGGTCTTCGCAGGCTAATGCCACTCCTTTGCTACAAGCCAGTCACTAAACCAGAGGGTATTTTTTGTTTTTTGTTTTTTTTGAAGATAGGGTCTCGCTCTGTCCCCCAGGCTGGAGTGCAGTGGTCCAATCACAGATCGCTGCAGCTTCGACCTTCTGGGCTCAAGCAATCCCCCCTACTTCAGCCTCCCAAGAGGCTGGCACTACAGGTGCAACTACTACAACCAGCTAATTTTGTTATTTTTTTGTAGAGAAAGGGTCACCCTATATTGCCCAGGCTGCTCTCAAACTGCTGGACTCAAACAGTCCTCCCACCTCAGCCTCCCAAAGCTCTGAGATTATAGGCATCAGCCACCGGACCCAGCCAAAAGGTTCTCAAGCTTTTTGGATTCATGGACTGTAGCAGATTCCCTACTGCTTATCCACAGCCAGGTCTCCCTCCCCAGGAACATGGAAGACCCGCCCCGGGTGGGGCCATGAGACGTTTTAGCCTACAAAGTGTGAGCAGAAGCGATTGCCTCCGTGCTAAGACTGTTAAAAGCAGTGGGCCATCTGTGTGCTCTGTCCCTTTTAGCAGTAAACATGGAGGCCCCATGCTGAGAGGGTGGAGCCATAGATCCAAGCAGCCTTGGATCTCTGAGTTACTGCTTGGAAGAGAGCCACTCCGGAGAGCCACCCAGCTCATCTGAATGCTTTGCAGGGGAAGAATCAAACCTGGGTGTTTTAAGCCACCAAGATTTCAGGATATATTTATTAGATTTCAGGATGTATCAGCCTGACCTACCCTAACACAAGTACTGTCTCCTTTTGAGGATCTGACGATGAGGGATCTAGACAGAAGGACAAAGGGATTTTCTCAAATTCACACAGCTGTAATACGGGGAAGCAGCAAACAGACCCAGACAGCGCAGCAAAGGAATTTAACGGGGAGGGAGGCAGTCTTGGTTGGCCTCTGACTCAAGCCGGGTGCAAAGTACAAGGCAGAGGTCAGAGAAGGCTTCCGTGGAGGCTCGCCCCAGCTGAGTGTCGAGGAGGTGAGAAGGGGCTGCAGGAAGGAGAGAGATCCAGGAGAGGGATCCGAGGGTCCAAATGACCAGGGGAGAAATCAAACACTGAGCTATGAGTCTGTGAGTCGTTTAGCACATCTGGAATCTCGGGTATGTATGGGGGAACAGGGCTGGAGAGGCAGAGAAAGAGTTCAGGTAAGTGGGGAGGCCAAGGAAGGGGGTGTTTCTAGAATAGATGCCTATCCCAGCTCCAGGCAAAAACAGTCCTGGGGAGAGGCAGGCGGGGCCCGGCCACTCATGACCCGGGTTGGGCCTGTGTCCTCAGCCCCTCTATCATTCCCACAGTGGTCACTCAACTCCAGTAGCTCTTCTTTCAATGCATCACTCATCACACACAAGCACTAAATCCATGTCTGGGAGAGCAGGCTCCAGGACTCACCACCCCTGGGCTCAGACTCTCAAACAATCCCCCTCCAGAAGCTAATCAGATACATTAGCCGATAGGACAGCCCACTTCCACAGTTAGGGCAGAAAAAAGGCCCTTATATCTCTTGTCAGTTCTCTTCCTTGTACAGGAAAGAAATACAGGCCCAGAGTGGGGAATCAACTTGCCTAAAGCCACGCAGCAAATTGCGTGTGCACAGTTGTACAGCTGTGCAACTAGAATGCAGATTCTGCCCCAAGAATACTGCTCTTTCTTTTACTCCCATTTCTTGGGATCTCAGGCTCCTTGAGATTTCTGCTTCACGCAAAGTGGCTCTTCTCTGAATCAGGAGCCAAACCCAACAACACGCTTCCCACCAACTGAGCGTCAGTTCTACCGTCTTTATGCAGAAGGGAATGAAAAGATGATCTGGGGTCTCGGTAATAGCAGCTAAGCTTGGGCCCCTCCGCAGGTTCTCACAGGGATCCCTGTGCTTCCTCCAACCCTCTCGCCCCTGGAGCCCGAAAGGTACCCTGTGCCATGGCTTAGGAAATGCTTCAGCCCTGCAGCCCATCGGGGCCAGTGAGATGCCCCCGGGGAAAGAACAGGTGCTGCATGAAGGCAGGAGGGATCGCAAGGCTCCGCGCCCGGATAAACCCTTTCTGCTTACCAAACCTCCCACAGCTGCCCCAGCCTACCCTAATCCAGGGGACGACCCACAGCTTTTTGCTGGCAAAGCACAGAGCAACTCCCGACTGTTCTCCACACAGCTTAGGACCGGCAGAGCTTGTCTCGCATTCAGTCCTCAAAGCTGCGCCACCGGCCAGCAATGTCACCTTCCAGAGCACACATCATGACAAGGAACACAAGAAAGAAAGGCGGCGGGGCCAGGTGCAGTGGCTCACACCTGTCATCCCAGCACTTTGGGAGACTGTGGCGGGCAGATTACCAGAAGTCAGGAGTTCAAGACCAGCCTCGGCAACATGGTGAAACCCCATTTCTACTAAAAACACAAAAATTAGCTGGGCGTGGTGGAACATGCCTGTAGTTCTAGCTGCTTGGGAGGCTGAGGCAGGAGAATCGCTTGAACTCAGGAGGTAGAGGTTGCAGGGAGCTGAGATTGCACCACTGCACTCCAGCCTGGGTGACAGAGCGCGATTGTCTCAAAACAAAAGGCAGCAGGCCTGAGATGGCACTTTCTAGCCCACATAGCACCAGTCTTTTCCATCACAGTGGTGGCAGACATCACAAATCAATCATCGGATGGATTCTTTCCCACGAGCCCAAGCCTGGAATCTCTCCATACCACACTCCGGTAAGCAACGGCCCATCTATCAGGGCTGGTGCAGGAGACGAGCGCCCTGTCTCACACCTGATATCACTGACCAAGGATCTCAGACACCTTCCACCACCGGGCACGTGTGTATCTGGCAGAATGTGCAAGAGAATGGGGATGCGCTTAGAGGTGGGAACGGCCCAAGCCCAGGCTGAGGGATGAAGGATTTCAGGGGGCACTGTGCCACACAGGAGCGGCTAGCCAGGAGAAGTCGCTGGTGGAGGAAGCGGCATTTCTACGATATAAACAACGAGCTGGCACTCTGGGGAGGCTAAAATGTTACTGGAGAATCAGGATGTGGGATCTTGGATCTTCTGAAAGTTCTGACCCAGGACAACAGGCACATGATTGGCATTTTTTAAAGAGAGGAATTTGTTCTGCCACGGTGAAGTTCTTGGCTTAGACAGAAGAAATAGCCAGGCTCTGTGGCTCATGCTGGTAATCTCAGCACTTGGGAGGCTAAGGCAGGAGGATTGTTTGGGCCCAGGAATTTAAGACCAGCCTGGGCAACATGGCAAGACCCCCGTCTCTACAAAAAAAGAAAAAGAAATTTCATTAGCCAAGAACGGGGGTGGATGCCTGTTGTCCAAGCTACTCAGGAGGCTGAGGTGGGAGGATTGCTTGAGCCCAGGAGGTTGAGGTTGCAGTGAACTATGATCGTACCACTGTACTCCCGCCTGGGACCCAGAGCGAGACCCTACCTCAAAAGAAAAACGAAAGAGAAAATGAACAACAGGATCAAATAAGGTCCTCTGAAAGGAATGCATAAAACGGGAGGTAAGGCAGAACGCGGTGGCTCATGCCTATAATCCCAGCACTTTGGGAGGCTGAGGTGGGCAGATCACCTAGGTCAGAAGTTCAAGACCATCCTGGCCAACATGGCGAAACCCCATCTCTACTAAAAATACAAAAATTATCTGGGTGTGGTGGTAGCTGCCTGTAATCCAAGCTACTGGGGAGGCTGAGGCAGGAGAATCGCTTGAACCCAGGAGGCAAAGGTTGCGGTGAGCTGAGATTGCGCCATTGCACTCCAGCCTGGGCAACAACAGCAAAACTCTGTCTCCAAAAAATAAAAAATAAAAACAACAACAACAACAAAAAGCAGGAGGTAACCCTAGGGACCAGTACTAGAATCAGAATCGCTCTTACTTAAAACCTTCTGAGCAAGCGGGGTACAGGAACGTGCATGACACTGCCAAGTTTGCAGATGGCCACTGACTCTGTCCGGGAGGGAAAACGAGGCCATTAGGAACATACGGCAGGAAGAAGGGACAGCGGCGGCGTGGAACAGAAGCAGACTCAGCTCCACAGAGACGGGGTCTGCAAGGAAGCAGCCGTCCAAGCTCCCAGGAGGCTGCAGGGAGCCGAAGCGAATGGGCCTCACTCTGCAACTCCTGGAGCTAGCTGTATACCAGTGGCAGAGTGGGAGGGCCAAAACAGGAGGGAGGCAAGTTCAGGACCCACCCAGCAGTCCTCACCACGGGTTCCGGGCACCAAGCAACCAAACTCATCAACCCGGGAGTGCGTGTATGCAGGATCGGGTTTGAACCCATGACCTGACTGTGTTCTAGGTCCTCTCAGAGAGGGCAGCTCTCACCAAGCCCTGTGGAAGGGGCAGGGTGAAGCCTCCTTGGGGAGTCCCATCCTGTGCCCACCTTCATGCTACCTTCGTGTGAGTTTCTTTCTGACCACGGCTCTAAAGCCTCCCATGGCTCCCTGTGGCCCTCAGAGGCAGGTCTTAAGTTTTGGTTGGGGAGAAAAGGCTAAGGGGGATGAATCCTACCCCATCACTTATAGGCTATGTGACCTGGGTGAAAGACCTCACTTCCCTGAACCTCAGCATCTTGATACTGCAGACAGTGACAGATCTGGTCTGGGGAAGATTTCCTCCAGGAAGCCCTCCTTGACTCTTCCAGGAAGACCAGGTGCTACCCTATGCTGTCCCAGGAATCTTCTGTCCTAGCTCTAAGAACTGCTCACCTCATGCTAGGATCATTAGCCTCAGTCTGTCCTTTCCACCAGACTGAGACACTGAGGTGGCATGAGTATTAGGAGGGAAGGAGGGTGGGGGAGGAGAGGAGAGGCCCCAAGGAGCTCCAAAAGGGACGTCCTCAGACTTAAGCAGGTGCCTGGAGTGGAGTCAAGCCAAAAGCTCAAGAGAGTTTCAAGAAAGAGTATCTTTAACTCAGCTGAGTCAGGATGAGGACTGACGTGGCTGTTAGATTTAGCTATCACGGGACACAGGTGACCTTGGCAGGAAACTCTAGACTTTTGGTGGTACATCTGGTCCAGGCCTGCGATGGCTTCCTTGCAATGTCACCTCTGGGTCTGCCTGAGCTTCTAATGCTGCCAGTACAGTCCTGGCTGGACCTCCTGGCCTCTGGGACCTCTCTCTTCACTTCCCTCCAGAATCTTCCACCTCCCCAGCCCAGTGCTTGGTGAATGAGCTTCCTGGCCATTCCCATCCTGAGAGCCAACCCTCCTCCTCTATTTCCAGGCAGTGAGGAATCAGGCCTCAGGAGCCAAACAGCAGGGTGGGGAGGCAGGGGGTGACCTCTGCAGGCTACTCCCAGGACCCTTGCTGCTCCCCTGCCCAGCAGGACCTCTGGGCTCCAAAATTCCTCCCTGACATCAGCCCTGGGTCTCTAACTTGCTCGGTGAACTCAGGCCAATCCCTGCCCCATCTGGCCTCAGCCTGCCCACCTGTATTTAGAGAGCATCACACTAAATTCTGCTCTGATGTCATCAGTTCTCGCAGAGTACAGAGAGGGCAGCTGCCTTAAGTTGAGCCAGCAGGGGCGTCCTCCTAGAACTTCTGGAAAGGAGCACGGAGCACCCCCCAGCAACCTCCAGGCCTCTCTCTCCTCCTCACCCAGACTCCAGGGCCCATGCCTCCCATCTAGGAATCAGGTCAGTGAAGAGGACTGGAGGGATGGGAGCCTGGCGTGGCAGATGCATCCACCCAGCCAAGAGAGGAGCATCATCTCCTGGGAGACAAAGATGCTGCAGGCAGACCTTCAAAAGAGGTGGCCCACAGCCATCTTCCACCTGCTCCAGGGGTCAGCTACCTCTGTCAACCCCTCTACCGCAGCTCAGAGCCTGGCCCCATAAGCTGCTGCAGTCTCAGAGTTAGCAGTGGCCTCATCCACAAGCCCCCCTTGCATGCTGCACTCCAGCCTCCCTGACTCCCTCCTGTTCCTCAAACACTCCAGGCATCTGCCTGCCCCAGGACCTTTGCACCTGCTCTTCCTGCTGCCTGAACACCCTTCCCCCTGACAGTGGCACACCCTGCTCTTTCATAACCTTGGAGTCTCTATTCAGTTGGTACCTTCTCTGCGGGCCTTCCCTGGCCCCTGGGGAGCTGAATTTTCATGGCTCCCTAAACACCTCCCCACTCCCAGTCCCCCAGTATCCTGTCCCCATTCCACTCTGACATACTGTAAGCTCCACGTGAGGCTGATCTTTACGGAGAACCTACTATGTGCCTGGTGCTGGGTCTGGCTCTGGGACACAGAAGCCTACCCCCCAACCCCACATATGGGCAAGGGCACCTAGCTGCTCAGCTGCTGGAAGAGCTTTCCTCATTAGCAAAATGAGGGAAAGGCAGGAAGCGATTATCTGTCAGGCTGCTGAGTCCTCGGTCACAGGAAGCATCCCCCAAACCCCCGCTGGAGCTAAACGCGCCCAGATTTTGGCCTCAGAGGACCCCAGGCTTTAGTTCCAGCTCTGCGGTCCTCACCCTTGAAAGGGAGGGTGGCACTACCTCTAGGCCATGACAGTGATGCCCACCCCAACGCCTCTGGCTACCCTCTTGTGCCAGGCATTGCGTAAACGTCACCCTAGCGCATCCTCTATGGCTCTGCACAGACAGCCTCTTCTCCCTCCTTTCACAAAGTAGAAGATGGAAGCTCAGAAATCCTGTTAATCCCACGACGACCAGCGTCTGTTCGGCAGGGGCCAAGTGCTGGTCTGTGGACGCTGCACGAATCACCTCTCCTAACCCTCTCCTTACCCCTGGGAGAGAGACCCTTTGATTATCCTCGACTTGGCACAGAGAGGCCAAGAATGTCGCCCAAAGTCATGCAGCGAAGGGGGGAGCAGAGATGGGAGCCTTGCAGCTCTACCTCTTCTTCAGGCTAAACTGCTCCCCAGCTTGTGGTAAGTAACTAGGACAGAACCTGGCACTCTGGAAATGCTCAGTCCTGATACAAAGCTGCTCGACTCTGTGGCACCATAAATATGTGCATACGGGTGGAGCTTAGCCAGCACCTACAGCTATATTTAGCCTTTTTTTTTTTTTTTTTTTTTTGAGGCAGAGTTTCACTCTTGTTGCCCAGGCTGGAGCACAATGGCATGACCTCGGCTCACTGCAACCTTTGCCTTCCGGGTTCAAGTGATTCTCCAGCCTCAGCCTCCAGAGTAGCTGGGATTATAGGCGCTCACCACCATGCCTGGCTAAGTTTTGTATTTTTAGTAGAGACGGGGTTTCTCCATGTTGGCCAGGCTCCTTTTGAGCTTCTGACCTCAGGTGATCCGCCCACCTCAGCCTCCCAAAGTACTGGGATTACAGGCTTGAGTCACCATACCTGGCCTATTTGGCTATTTTAGAATAGAATAGCCAGCATTTCTTAATGCTTGCTGTGTGCTAGGAAAGGTCTCCCCTGCATTCTCACTAATTGTTATTACTTGTGTCTCCTCATTTCACACAGGAGGGACCAGAGAGGTAAGAAAGCTTGGCTAAGCTCACATAGCAAGGCACTGCAGTTGGTGAGCTAGAAGCCGGAACTACAGCCCCAGGGGCCCTACTCCCAGCCCAGTGCTCTCCAGACTTCACAGGGGCCACTGGTGGGCACACAGCCGGCAGCCAGGAGCTACACAGACCAAAAAAAAGCTCCGCTTCTCCTAAACACATAAAACGAGTCTCTAATCCTTGTTATTAATGTAAATAATATTCCAGCAAAGAAAGCAAACTCTCTGCCTTCCCCAGGGGCTTCGGGGGATTACGTCGACGGCGTCCGACGCAGCAAGGACAATAACCAATTGACTCTTATTAAAACTCCAATAATGCTGGTTATGATTGCTGCTTTGATAAGCTCGCTGCTGTGAGTGAGGGTCAACCGCATTAGGAAAATGTAATTAGACTAATAAATTCCAGGCAATCCTTCTTTTTTTCTTTTCCTCTTTGCTCTAAGGAGGACGTACTCACAGGACCTCATTACCCACACAGAGGCCCCACAGTGGGCTTTGCTGCAAAGGAAAGCGGTTCTTATGCCTGGGCCTGGCCGCAGAAAGATCCCTCTTGGTCCCTGCAGCTCCAGAGCACATGTAACTTACTGGCCAAATGGCAAAGGCTCCAGGGAGCTGGAACGAGGGATGCACGGCCAATTCATGCTAAACGTCACTGCTCCCCTCTCATTCAAAAGATAGCCGCCCCCCACCTCCTCCCACCACTGGGCTTCCTCTCTCTGGTCCAGCATGATCCTGCATAAACTACATCTTTGCTGAGTCTGTGTGGTCAGAGTTGCGGAGCAGCCCGACACCCCTGGTGCTGGCTCTCCCCCCAAATAATGGGTGGAATCAGGATTTATGAGAGGATCCAGTGTGGTGCCTTGAGATCCCAAAAGACAAGCTGCTGGGGTCTGGGAGAGAAACCGACTTCAGGAGAAGATCAACCTCACTGAAAGCCCAGAAACCTTCACAGGCCCTGAAATACCAAGTAATAGCCCACCTTCTCGGGTGAGGCGAGCCTTACAAGGAAGTCCCTATCTAGAAAAGACCCTCCCACCCCTCATAACTCCTGATCCAAAGTGCAGCCCATGCCACTGTAACATTAATTTTGAAAATGCGTATTTGTTCCAGTGTAATCAACATATTTGGGAATAATCTGAGCATCATGTAAATTTCTCAGGTGCTGATACAGGGCTTTGTCCCCTAAAACGCTAGGTAAACACAGAAAACTACGCCCAGCAGAGCTGAGCCTCACAGGGACACATGGAACGCACACACCACACAAGGACAATGAGCCATGCCATCCACAGCAAGGGTCAGAGCTCTGCGTCCCACCTCCCACAGCCTCCTCGTCTCCTGCTTTCTTGCTCTGTCTCTGTCTCTCCCATTCTCTTCCCCTTGCACACAGGGTGGCAGGTGTGGAAATCAGGCGGGCAGCCAGCCATTAGAGTGAGCACACACTTCCACAAGCAAACCTCAGATCTTTTTCAAGATAATATATGGCATTTATGGTCATATTTATGTATTTCTTAACCATTAAACATGGATAAGACTCTGCTACCACTTTATCAGATTCCCATCTTTTTTGTGTGTGTCACTGAGAAAGTGTTTCAGTGTTTTTCCCATAAACCCTGTGGCTTTTATTGTGCAATTCTGCAGAGCGCAGTGGTTTTAAGGAATGCATATGCCGCGTTATGGCAGAAAAGGCTGTTCACATGCAGAAGCCACGCTGTGAGGCAAGGGCGGTGGGGTGGAGGACCACTGTCCCCAACACACAGAAGAGGAATGTGAAGTCCAGAGCAGGTCCAGACTCACCAATGTCCTGGTATGCTCGTGCTGGCCCTCTGGTCTTGGATTTAGACGTTTGTGGCTCACCTATTTTGTCTCCAGAGCTATGCTGAGCACTTAATAGCCAAGTTCAAATTCAGAGAGCTGAGTGGTTAACGAGAACAGGCTTCCGAGGTAGAATTCCTGGGTTCACATCCCAGCTTTATGGCTTAGCTTTACGACCTCAAGCATGTTATGCAACTTCTCTGGCACCTTGGTTTTCTTATCTGTAAAATGGGAATGGCTCTTAGAGGGGCTGCGGGGATTACAAAATTATCCAGTGTAAGAAGGCTTATTGAGAACAGTAACTGGAGCCCCGTAATCATCCCAAAAATACTGGCTACCCCATCATCAGGACTGACCCTACACATTGTGGACTCCAATGCCAGCCAAAAGGTGATGAGAGATGGGGACTGGGTTGGGGACAGGGGATGCAGGCTTTTGTTTTCAGACACTTGGTTCCAAACCCAACTCCCCTGCTTTCTCCTCTGCAGTTGGTAACTTGGGTGCTCAGCCTCAGTTTGGTCACTCACAAGTGGGGGTAAAAATTGCATGCTCACCACGAGATGGTCGTGAAGATGAATGGAATCCCCTGTGTAAGTCACGTGGCAGAGGGCCCGGCATAGGAAGTACCAGGAGAATCGGGGTGTAACCCTGGACTGTGTCTGCTGAACCCTACCCACTCTCCCTGTTCTTCTCCACAATGGTACTCAGAGGTACCAGAGGGCAGAAGAGCCTGCATTTGCTGGAGGAGAGTCCACTTCTAGCTTGCTGGGCCCATCCAAAAGCCCCCATCAGGGCCACAGACTTCCTTGCCTGGTGTGCACGTCTCTGTATCTCAGAGAAGGTCTCCACCCATGGACCGCGCCTATGTGCAGCCTATACTCTGCCTCCCCTCCCTCTAGGCCTGGAGATGTTTGGGTTGAGCTGGGGTTTCCACTCTACAACACCGTCCCTCCCCCGATGATGCTGGCACCACAAAGTCAGGGGAAGACCCTGCTACAGCAAACTGCTAGTGAACAGGCCACATCCAAAAGGACAAGCTCTTCCCTGACCCTCCCAGGACATGTCAGCAGCCCCTGGGACCAAAGGCAAGGGTCACAATGTACACGGATGGGCGCTACTCAGACACCTACTGTTTGCCTGACACCAAGCGAAGCATCCTGTGTGCAATAACCCATTTCATCCCCATGGCTGCTCGGCCCAGGAGGTAATATACATCCACTTTACAGATGCAAAACCTGAGGCTGCAGTGAAGTTAAGTGACTTTTCTAGCCAGAGCCACAAAGGTAGCAAGCAGCAGAGAAGGGACTGGAGCCACGGCCGGGACCACAGCCATGTGTTTCCACCATGCCGTCCCTCCCTGCCTAAGCCAGCTGGCCTGGACAGGTATCCAACTCATCCTCTATCCCCAGGCCTTGGCTCTCCCACCTGTCAAATGGGGGCAATGTGGCCTGTGCACATCACTGGATTATTTGAGAAGCCTAGAAGAGGACAAGATACTTTATGCATTACGAAAGGGACTGTGGAAGAATAAGAAACCACCCCCTCTTCCAGTGCTTGCAGCAGCCCTGGTGGTGCTACAGGAAACAATGGGGACCCCAGTGCTTCGGTGTCCATTTGTCCAGCCAGCGAGCAAACTCCCTCCATGGTAGCATGTCAGGGACATCTGTCCTCTGCTTGACACCCCCAGTGACAGGCATTCAACTACGCCCAAGGCAGTCTATACCAACTTTCGGTACCTCTGACTGCTTGAGGCCTCGAGGACAAAAATCTACCTCCCTGCCAATTCTGCCAATCAGCCCTAGAGGACACGCGTCTGGCACAATGCAGGACAAATCCCTCTTCCCTTCCTGGTAACAGATTATATGCTCCTTCCCCGGAACACAGCCACGCCCAACATTTACATATTATCTATCACCTCTTTCTGGGCCAAATATCTGCCTGTCTCCAACCCACCTTCCTGGGATGAAAAGAATAATGATCAAGAGCAAGGTAATACCAGTGACTGACATTTAATAAACATGTAATAGGCATTATTCTATACCTGGAGTCGGGAAACTACGGCCCACGGGTCAAATCCGGCTTGCTGCCTATTTTTATATGGCCTGAGAGCCAAGAATGGTTTTTGTATTTTTAAACGTTGGAAAAAAAAATCAGAAAAAGAAGACTATTTTGTGACACATGGAAAGTATCTGAAATTCAAATTTCAGCGTCTATAAATAAAGTTTTATTGGAACACAGCCACGCCCATCATTTACATATGATCCATCCATGGCTGCTTTCAAGTTACAACAGCTGAGTGGCAGTGTCCGACAGAGACCATATGGCCCACAAAGCCCAAAATGTTTACAATCTGGGCCTTTGCAGAAAAAGTTTGCTGCCCCGATTCTACACACTTTACAAGTATCATCTCAATCCTCACCGTAACCTATGAGGAGGTAACTGGTGTTATCTTCCCATCACAGATGAGTTCTCAGAAGCTCAGAGATGTTAGGTAAATTGCCCACGTCCCCAGCCTCACAGCGGTGAAGCCAGGATTCAAACCCAGGCACTTGACGCCAACGTCTGTTTCCTACCCACTTCCCTCTTCTTCCTGGTCAGAGCCCAGGACTGACAACTGCCATCACCACAGAACCCATGGGGCCACCTCCCTTTCCTCACTAGAGTCCATCTTGCTTTCACTGTGCATGGTGACAATGACCAGCTCATTGGCCACTATGACCTCCAGATCCTCTTCTGCCACTACTGTCTCTCTGAGGTCTTTCCCAAGCCCTCCACTGTGCGTGGGAGAAATGACCAGCACATTGGCCACTAGGACCCCTAGAACCTCTTTCAAGCCTATTGGTTCTTACAGGCCTTTCCCAAGCCCACCCTTAAAAGGGCCTATAAACTCACTACTCTCTGGATACTAAAGAAACTGACCCACAAACACCCAGACTGGAGACTAAGGTAGCAGCTAATGTGATGAAGTCGGTAGCTCTTAGCCAGAGTTCTCCAAAAATTTATGAGAGCCAATAAATCTTACTCTTGGGTTGCCCACTGGCTTCAAATAAACCTGCCCTGCCCCTGATTTTGCAGAGGTAGAAAGTAGAGGTCCCTGGAACTGCTGTCTCAGTTACGAAAATCTCAAGGCCACCCTCCCTGCTCCTTTCTCTCTGAATCTATCAGGAGAGAAAAGGTAGCATACTCTGTTGCCATAGAAACTAGGCTAGGCTAAGTCTGCAGCAGGAAGGATTAAAGATAGACGTTAGGAAGAGGAAGTAATCCAGAGCGAGAGTTATAATCATACTGATTCTTAATCTGTGATGCAAGTTTCTCAAGAGGCCTCTACCCCGTTATTAACTCTAAGCTCAAATGCAAATTATAAACTGCAGAACTCATCAATAAATGCAAATCAATATATCTAGAAGACAAATATTTGATTTTTATTTATATGCCTATTCAATGTAGTCATAACTCATCTGGAGGGAAGAGACCCAAATAATCCAATCCAGACACTGCAAGCTGGAGAACTCCACAGGCCAGTTTCAGCCCATTGAGCTACTATTATTGGCCTACTCAATCTTTCAAAAATTTCAAATAAGTTGCTAACATATAAAATTTCAATTATTTTGGAACATAAGTCAGATTTCTGGATTTTCTTAAAAATAATCCGAAGATGTGGCTCAAGAAACCCTACATAGCAACAGCTGGCTGGCCCTGAGCTGGGCTGCGAGCTGAGCATGTGCCCACCACACCCTCTTCCATCCTGCGCCTGGTCTATTTCACGCCTCTGTCTCTCCTGGAGGGCCCCTGCAGACATGAGGGCTTGCAACACCCCGCCACCGTCACCACCACCCCCTTTTTACTGGTGGACAAACTGACGCCTATAGAGGACCATCTTGCCTCCGAAGAGGCAGGGAATTCGTGACAGAGCGGATCTCCAACGTCCAGGGCAGCACTCAGCTCAGCCCTGTCTGGGAGGAAAGTCTAGAAGCTGGGTTAATATCTGCTAGCTACAAACATGTCTAAGGTGAAAACTAGGTTTTTCTGCTGACTCTGGTTTTACTAGCTCTGTTCTAGCTCTTTACAGCGGGAACGGAGAGGAGAGAAACAGCTCTGCAGAGACAAGGAGAAAGTCTCCCCATACCCTCTCCAACCCCCACACTCTGCCACCCTACCAGCCCACGGCCATGCTCAGCATGCTCTAGGGGTACCGGGGAAGAGACGGCGGAAGGAAAAGAATCAAGGCACTCAACGGGACAGATCGGCAGGCTGCCTGACTTCACGGCTGGCGATTCTGCAACACAGACCAGTGGAGAATGCTGGCCAGGCCTGGGCCATGTAGCAAAGAGGAGGCCCTTCTTTGCGACTGACTCACTATGTGACTTTGTCCAAGTCACTTAACCTCTGAGCCCGTCTCTTCATCTGTATAACAGCGAAATAGCAGCATCTGTAGGTTAAATAGGCCACAACAAAGAACTTAGCATAGCAACAGGCACATAGTAGGGACGTCACGAAGGAGTATACCACTCCCCCCACTCTGTTTCCACTCTGCTCCAGCCTGACACAGTCACCCCCCACAACTGAACTCCGCAGCCTGGTGTCCCGAGACACGTTCAGGCTGCAGCTCCAGCCTCACTCCCCACTCACTCTCTAGCAGTGAATCAGCAACCCTGCCCCTCACGTCCACCAAACCCAGCCTTCAGGCCTTTGCCGCTGCAGTGAGCCTGACTTAGAGCTCCATTCCCAAACCCCCCTCCTATTCCAGACAACCCAGCCCTGGAGGCCCAGCCGGATCAGCGTATCCAAAACCTCCCCAGACTGGAGAACCTCTCCGCACCCTGAGCCCAGCCCCTTCACTGGCTCGGAGGAACCCCGTCCTGTTCTTTCCATGTGATGATATCCTCCTTCCTTAGCATCTTAGAGGACCAAGACACAGCTCACACGTGTGACTCTTTTAGGGTACAGGAAGTACTTGTAGCAGCCAAGTGCCCAGCTCCTCTTCTTCTGACACCAGCACCCCAAAATTCCTTTGCAGGAGTGATCCTCTCCCCAAACTGCAATCTTGGCAGGACTGTTGATCATGAGCCCTGCACACCGCCAGGCCAGGCCTGGCCCAGGGTCAAATCCCCACCAGTTAGGTCCCCTCTCTCTGGGTACATGGATTTCCAGTCCTGCAAAATTTTTGAGCTGGCTGGAACCACCCATCCTAGTGGAGGCCCCTAGAGGGCCTTGAGCAGATCTTGCTAGAAACACCACCCACCCACCCACCCAACCTGTTCCCCACCAGAGCTAGGTGGGTTCCCACCTTTTCCCAGCCAGTCCTTCGGCCCAACTTAAGATCCAAGAGTTTCCTTCTGATGATTCCTTTTCTGCTGAAGTTGGCCAGAGGCAATTTCTTACTTTTGTTTTTTGTTTTTGGAGACAGAGTCTCGCTCTGTTGCCCAGGCTGGAGTGCAGTGGCGTGATCTCGTCTCACTGCAACCTCTGCCTCCCAGGTTCAAGCAATTCTCCTTCCTCAGCCTCCCGAGTAGCTGGGACTATAGGCACATGCTGCCATACCTGGCTAATTTTTCTTTATATATATTTTAGTAGAGATGGGGTTTGACCATGTTGCCCAGGCTAGTCTCAAACCCCTAAGCTCAGGCGATCCACCCACCGGCCAGAGGCACTTTTCTGTTGCTCACACACACAGAGCCCTGACTGATTCTCTAAAATCCCACGTCACATACTTGCTCACCCCTGCCCCTGAGAAATGGACCCACAGACACCCAGTCCCACCAGAGGGATTGACAAGCACCCATTCTGCACAGCCAGAGAGGCTGGAGCCTCATGCTTTCAAGAAAAGCCACGCTGCCACCTGCTTGCGTAACGCAGGGTCATCCCTCCCGTGTCAGTAGTCACAGCACCGCAGTGAGCCGAGAGGCAGACGAGCAGGGGCATCGCCTCATTTGAAATAAATAAGGCAACGACGAGGCATAACTTAGAAGGTTACACATAAAGCAGGTATTTCTGCAGATGCCAAAAATAATAATTAAGCACCTACAGAGGATAAACACGGTGAACTCTGATCTACAGTCGATACCCAAAAAGCAAACGGCTTACTGCGCACCGAGAGGCCACTGGACAAGGCAGCCACAAAAGAGCAGTGCCCGGGAGCCGTGCACCCAGCCACGGGCCTAGACGAGGCCAAACTCAGCCCCTAGGAGTACAGGGACAGTCTTAGCCGGGAGAGAAGGATGTGCAGACGTGAGCCCTGGAGGAAAGGGAAGACAGCAATGTCTAAGAAGAGGCTCCTTAGAAGCATCCTGAGGCTGAGTCGCCAGCATCGCCTCTCCCCTGTACCATGGGGACGGCCCCCACACTGGCCCCCCTGCCTCCGCCTCATCCCCCGGCTCCATCCCCAGCAGTAGAAGTTGGATCCTCCCATCCGATGCAACCCCAGCATCTCCTGACTCTTATCATTCTGACCTTGCTCTTGATGCCCTCCTCGCTGTTCCCAGGGCAGGCCTCCACAGTCCCACCACAGGGCCTTCGCACATGCTGCTCTCTCTGCCTGGAGCCTCTTCCTCATGATGCTCACCCATCTCGCTTCCCTGGGGTGTCTGTTTCCCCTGTCCCTGACCACTGTGGCCAAAGTCGCCTTCTTCCATCACTCTTTTCTGTTCCTTTGCCATTCATTTTTCTCCATAGCTCCCCCAACCTGAAACCGCATTCATCATCCGCTTATCGTGTCTCCCTCAATTAGAATCCTGCATGGGGGCAGGAACTTTGCCTGTTTTGCCCAGGACTGAATCCTCAGCACCTAGAACGATGCTGAGTATATAACAGATTCATTCATTCATTCATTCATTCATTCAACCATAGCCTATGAATGAATGAACAAATGAGACCCCAGAGTAAAAAAAATACAGTGCATTCCAGGAATGATGGCTTTCCAGATGATTCACGTGGCAGGATGGTTAAAGCTTGGCCTCTGGAGACTGCCTGGATTCCAATCCTGGCTCCACACTGTGGCTCCCAGTCCTAGACTAAGCATACCCTTTGTGGGCATCAGTTTCCTCATCTGTAAAATGTGGATAATCACAGCCCCCACCACAGTGGGCTTCAGAAAGGAAGAAATGTGTTAACACCTGCAGGTGAATGAGGACGGTGCCCGGCAGGTTGTCAGCGCCCAGGGTTAGGACTTTTGCTTTTGCTATTGCTACTCTGCAACCAACTTTAGCGAGTCGTAGGACAATCAGGAGGCCCTCTTGAATGGGATATTTGCACAGAAGGGGTCCCAGACAGTGTGTGTGTGTGACATGGGAGCAGGAGACCCGGGTTTGAGCCAGGCTCTGCCACTCATGCTCTGCACAATTTCAAGGAATGCACAACTTCTCTGCTGATTAAGTCAGGGCCAAAGTACCAGTTCCAGCCTCACGAGGCTGCCATGAGGCTCCAGATTGGATCAGGGATGTGAATGCAATTTTAGGAAGACAGGGAGTGAATCAGTGCCTCATATCCATTAGTCACTACATTTGCAAAGCAGCCAGAGTCAAAAAGCCAGAGTTCAGAGGTGCCGCCTCCCCGACAGCCACGGAGCACCCAGATCCCTTTGGAGACATCAGCAGTGCTTTCGAAGCCTCAATTACAGGGGCTGGGAATGTCACTGCTTCTCACATTTCGGTCACAATATCATCCAAAGGCTGAGGGTTACACCGGGGAAATTACAATAATTACTCTGCAGGAGGGCAGGCCACGGGAAGTTGGCTGCTCTAAAACCTAGGGTGAGATTTAACTCCCTGGGGATTGAGGGAGGTCTCCGGGGGAACCTCCGCCTCGCATCCCAGGACCCGGGAAATGGCAACAGTGCCAGATGTAATGAACCCACGGCTCATCAAGCCAGGCAGGCAGGAAAGCCTGGTGGGTAAGAGCACAGATGTCAAGTCAGATCAGCCAGCTCTGCCCCAGCACGGGTCGAACGATATCCTGAGAGACCTCACATTCCCGGGAGTGGAGACAGATCGTGAATAAGTGAGTGAATGAGACATTTATAGAAAGCCCAGTGACACGTGCTAGGAGGGAGCGACAATGACACTGTGTGGAATGGGGCCAGGGCTCAGGTCAGACCTCTTAAGAGAGGAATCCTGAGCTGAGACCTAAGAGATGCTACAGAGCCTGCCATGGAGAGGGGCTTGGGCACGTTACCTCACTTCCCTGGGCCTCGGTTTCCTCACCTGTCAAACGGTTATGTTATCACACCAACTCCATACGGTTATTGTGAGTGTCTGATGAGTCAATGTGTAAAAGGCACAGGATCTTTTGTCTATAGGTAGAGCTCAGGCAGAGACGGTTTGGAGGCAAGGAGTGGGGGACCGTGCGGCCTCTGTGCCAGGCGCTCTCCTAGGCGCCAGGATACCACAGTGAACTAAGGCAGATAAAAATCCCTGCCCACAGCCAGGCGTGGTGGCTCACACCTGTAATCTCAGCACTTTGGGAGGCCGAGGTGGGCAGATCACCTGAGGTCAAGAGTTCAAGACCAGCCTGGCCAACATGGTAAAATCCTGTCTCTACTAAAAATACAAAAACAATTAGCTGGGCATGGTGGTGGGCACCTGTAATCCCCGCTACTCAGGAGGCAGAGGTTGCAGTGAGCCAAGATCACACCACTGCCCTCCAGCCTGGGTGGAGTGACAGAGCAAAACTCCATCTCAAAAAAAAAAAAAAAACCCTGCCCTCATAGAGGTTTCTCTTCGGTACACATGGCCTGGACAGCCAAGTTGACATGCTCCTCTTCCTCCAGGTCCACCGAACTCGGGGAATCAGGGGAGGAAGGCTACCCCCAACCTGCTCTGCACAGCCCAGACTCCGTGCTCCTTGCCTGCTCATCTCAGGGAAAGAAGTCCAGCGCCTCCAGGGGGTGCCACCTCCCCATGAGCTGGATCCAGCAGCATCCCTGCCAACTCTGCTCTGGCTGGAGCCCCCAGCTGCTGCACAGCGGGCGCCGGGGAACTGTGTGTCACGGTGGCTTTACTCGAGTAGATTCCAACACCTGCTGTCTATACCGCCCCCTACCCCGATCCGGGGGCCCCAAGTCAAGTGCCATCTTGGGCCACTGGGCAGGGGCACAGCGAGCCAGCAGAGGCCAGGCCTCTCCAAGCGAGGCTAAGTGGAGAGACGGAAAGGGACACTGCAGCCTATTACCACAGCAGTTTCTGCACAAACTCCCCTGGGGAGCCGGGCGGGCAGTTGGAGGAATGAGAGCCTTGAGACAAGCGGAATTTTTGTTAAAGAAATATTCAGCTATGAAAACCCAGGCTCTCAGGCCACACTGGGCATGCCAAGTGAGGCTGGCAGATCGTCAGCAGCGTGGGAGTCAGACAGGGAGGAGGAGGTTGAACCCAAAAGGCATCAGGATGAGGGGTGCTGTGGAGGGGCCCCCAGGAGCTCAGGCTGCTGCAGTCACAGCACGACCAACCCCACTTCCAAGGGTACCCAGGGCTGGAAGCTGCCTGTCGGAACCTCGGAGCATTAGGAAGAAACACTGGGCTGAAAGGAAGCAGATACCCCAGTTTTCAGGCTGACTTTATAACCAGTTCCCCCTGGCTTGCCCACTGGCATTCATCCAAGCTTTATGGAGAGCCAACTATGTGCCAGGCATGGAGGCAGAGGGTCTCCAAACCTGGGCACTGTTGGCATTTGAGGCAGGATGCCTGTCTGCAGCGGGGGCGGGCCTGTGCACTGTAGGATACAGAGCAGTTTCCCTGGCCTCTGCCCACCCCTTGGGTCACACGCAAGGCCAGCCCCACCACCGGCTGGGACCTGGACCATAGCTGTCCACCAAGGGGAGGGACCAGCCAGAGGCTTCTCCCCCCATGAGGACGCCAGCACCCCCATGGCACCCCCTAGGGCTTCCCGAGCCCCGCTCAGCTCCACACACAGCTGCTTTCCACCTTTTGCTATTGTGGTCTGGGACACATTCTCAAAAATAATGATTATCATGATAGAAGGCACGAGATCAATCATTGTCCCAGGTAGCCCCAGCGACAACCCTGTGAGGTTGGCAGCGCCCATTCAGTAAATAAGAAACTGAGGCTCAGACCAGCTGCGTCATCAGCGGGTAAGACATGGAGCTCCATCGCAACCTGTTTCCCGAGGGTGGAAGCTCCCACACTCACCAAACCTGTCGGCCCCAAGGCTCCCAAGTGCTCGTTCTTTTTTACAGGGAGAGGGAATGGGGGAGAAAAGACTAAGGAACATTTTGCCATAAGCCTTCCCCTGCCCCAGCTGCCAGCAAAAACTCAGAAATCCTGCGAACCCTCGCGTGGAGAGGGCCTGTGGCTAATGAGGAATCGGAAGGGGAAAACATAATGAGCTCCTTGCAAAGTCTCTCGAGCCAGCAGAGGGGTCTGCAGCTCTCCACTTCATCAGAATCTCCTTCCAGGCTGGAGGCAGGGGACACAGGGAGAGGCCGGGGTCCCACAGAAGTGGGGGAGGGGGTTGAGAGACCCAGTCCCCCTGAATTTCAGATGGGAAAGCCAGGGAGGTCACACAGATGTGACTAAGAGGGAATCAGGCACGCCAGTGCCTCCGGGAAGCCTTTCTGAAGACCACACCCCGAAGCACTCCCACGCCACCCTGTCACCTGACTGCATAGCAGTCAGGGCGCTGGCTGCTAGCTCAGAGGCTCCATGAGGGCCTGGCTTTCCAGGGTCCCTGCCATCTCCTGGCCCTAGCACAGCGTCTGGCACAGCAAATGAACATCAAGTCATTCAGACTGACGGGTTGTCCAAGCCTCCAGGCCTGAAGCCAACCACACCCTCTCTCTCCTGCCCCGGCCCACACCCCTAAGCCCGCTCCGTCATTTGTAAAATGACTGATGATGTCATCTTGAAGCTAAAAGTGAAGATGGAGAGAACAGATGTGGGGAGCCCCTGTAAGCTTCTCATGCCCACCCACAGGGGCCGAGGGCCAGCTCGGGGCCAACACAGGGATGCGTCAACACAGCCTCCAAATGCTCCCGCCCCGCAGCCCACCTGGCTTTAGGCAACAGGCAACACAGGCAGAATGAAGCCCTCAGCACAACAGCGGCCATCCAAAGACAGAAATTCCATCGCTGTCCCAGAAGCCACAGTGTCTGGGGACCCAAGGCCAGGCTCTTTCATCCTGCAATGAGGTGGGAGAGGAGGGGAAATCTCCAGAGACCCAGGCCACTCTGGCCCACAGGTCTCAGTCCAAGAGACATCAACTTGCCACGATGAGGCAAGAGCTTCCCTACGGCTCTTTCCAGCCCGGCCCCAAAAGGTGAGCAAGGAATAAGAGGCCTGCTCCTGAGCACGGGTTCCCCTCTTTCACACACACTCATTTCATTATTGCCTGGACCCTGCTGGGCAGCCCTACCACCCCCATGGACATGGAGGGAAACTGAGTCCCCAGGGGGGCCACGCAGAAAGCAGCAGAGCTGGGAGTCCCTCCACGGCCACCTGGGGTCACTGGGTAACAAGGCTTTGGGGGGCACCAAGGAGAAGGCCACCCACACAGGCCCAGCCTAACCAGAGAAGCTCGGTTTTCCCTGCAATCCCACTGCAAATGCAGGCCCCTGGGCTCCCGCCTGCAGCCCAGCCCCCTCAGGTCCAGAATTGGGGACCAGGGACTCCGGACACACTGCACAGCCACTGCCAAATGGTCACACTCCAGCTGCCTGGTCAAGAGAAGGGGACCCACAGGGAGACCTACCTGCCCAGAGGCAAGCCAGAGCCTCAAGAAGACAGAATTCGGATGAGTCCTGGCCCAGGTGTGAGCTTTTTAACAGCTGCCTCTAGGGTCTGCAAGTGTGGCCGGGGCACCTGGGCCTCTGGTTGTAAATGGCAGGGGAAGGGGACTGGTCTGTGCTTGGTGGGGCTGTGGTCACGGGAGGAACAGAAAGTAGCCATCCTTCCTTTCCGCATGGACCGGCGACAAGACCCCTGGTCTAGCAGTCAGTAGACCTGCCATGAGTTTGCTGCGGGACCTCAGCGTCTCAGGCCCCAGATCCCTACATTTGAAGGCTGGGACTCTCTGGGATGGGGTCATTCATCTCCACCCTGGGTCCCAGGAACTCAGTTATGCTGGACTCCAGGCAGTCTTTCCAGCACCAACCATCTCATGGCTCTCCCCAGCCACCAGGAAGCCACGTTTGCTCCCAAGTGGTCTTGTTCTCAGCATCTTGAATGAGGTGAAGGTTAGGGGTTGGCCTTTTAAAGCCACATTGCTCGAATGAAGCAGGAGTATCTGGGATCCGGGTGACCTCAGGTGAGCCCCTGGACCCCCGAGACCTTCCCACCTGAGATGAGGAGAAGCCCACGACATGACCTCCTTCCCTACATACTGGGCACACTAGAGCTAAGTCGTGTGTTAAGGACAGGCCCAGGCACGGTGGCTCACACCTGTAATCCCAGCACTTTGGGAGGCCGAGGAGGGTGGACCACCTGAGGTCAGGAGTTTGAGACAAGCCAGGCCAATATGGCAAAACCTTGTCTCTACTAAAAATACAAAAATTAGCTGGGCCTAGTGGTGGGCACCTGGAATCCCAGCTACTCGGGAGGCTGAGGCAGAAGAACCACTTAAACCTGGGAGGCAGAGGTTGCAGTGAGCCAACATTGCACCACTGCACTCCAGCCTGGCTGAAACAGCAAGACTCAGTCCCAAAGAAACCAGAAGATTGGGCCCACATATCCAAAGCCTGCATTCCTTGTATTCCTTTGGGGATAAACGCCCGGTAATTAATTGTCCCACTTTAAAGACAAAGCTATGGAGGCCCAGCAAGGTTACCTGGGCAGATCACACGGTCTGTGCCAACAAGATCCTGGCCCAGGGAGACCACTGCCCGCACCCAGTAAGCAGCCCAGCTCAGTCCCCGGGAGTAGAAGTGAGGGAAGCAGATAAAGCAAAAACATGCATTTATTAAGCCCCTGCTGCATGCCAGGCACTGCCCTAGGCCCTTTTGCATCCACAATCTTTCCAAATGCCACAGTGGCCAGGCACAATGGCTCACACCTGTAATTCCAGCACTTTGGGAGGCTGAGACAGGAGGATTGCTTGAGCCCAGGAGTTTGAGACCAGCCTGGACAACATAGCAAGACCCTGCCTCTACCAAAAAAAAATAAATAAATAAGGCACAACGACCCTCCTCCCTGAGTTTGCGTAGGGTAGCTCCTCTTTCCTCCCTCTGCAAGGAAGCACCCAGCCCCACCAGCCTAGCCACATTCTGGGCCCAGACAGGGATAGGGACCTGGCTCCCTCCAATAAGGACTTGTGCAGCCTTATTTAAAAGTCACTGCCGCGCATAATTAGAGGCACTTACCCCCTCGGATCCATCTTTCTCCTCAGATTGGTTTTATAGCCAGTAATAACTCTCATAAATTCCTCAACAGATGGAAATTTTATTTGACTAATCATGGTCGCTTGACTTGCTGGGGCATAGCAGCTCCAGGCTTGGACAGGCAGGGTGCCAGCTGAGGTGACTGTCAGGGGGCTGGGCAAAGTGCCCAGAACCCAAGGCCACGTTGGCCACCCACTCCCCAGAGGGATGCCACAAGAAGGCATCAGAAAGTGCCTGGCACTGCACAGCAATGAGTAGCTGTGCCCGACCTTCTGGGTCCAGAAGTGTGTCTGAGCAGGGCACCAAGACCCTTTGCCACCCCTCTGGGCTCTTGGTCTGTGAACACATAATGGCTAGCATGAAGAGGAAGCTAGGACATCCTGGCTGAAACACCTAAAAATGGCAGTCCTGTTGGCTGCCACCGCTGTGCTTCTGCTCCATGCCAGCCCATGCCAAGTGCCCCTCATGTATCATCCCACTCAATCCTGCCAACGATCCTATGCATACCTGTGAAAACCCACTTCACAGATTAGGAAAAAGGCAATGGGGCAAAGTCCCCCGCCGAGTCGCTAGTTTGAGCTGCCACCCTTATCTGGGGAATCGAAAACGGGCATCTCCCTTCCCACTCACTCCTTCTAAGATCCACATTGAATCCGTCAGCGTTACTTAAAAAACAGACCCACAAAACTTCCAGCAGCTCCTCAGCACCCTCCAGACAAAGTGAAAGCCCTGTAGCCTGGCCCTCCTGAAGGAATCCCATTAGAGGTATTTATCCAAGAGACAGGAAAACGTATCAGACAAAACCCGTCCATTCAAGAATATGCGTTGCAGATTATTCATAATAGCCCCAAACTGGAAATGTCCTCAGGAAATCGGACAAACTGTGGCCAATGTGCACAACAGGAATCACTCTGCATCCTATCAGGAGGGGGAAGCCACACAGTCATTTGAATAGGGAAGTTTCATATAAAGGATTATTAACCATAACAGGAGATGGAATTAACAAGAAATTGGCTAGAAAGAAGGAAAGGGAACTCTGAAGAATATAGGTTTGGGAGATAAAAGGAGCAGCTCCTGCCCCCAGGGCTGAAAGAGACCCTCAGAGCCCCCCCCACCCCACCCAGTGCTGAGCTAGAGTATCAAACAAACACACTCTCCCCATGGCTGACGTCCAGCCCTCAAGGCAGAGGCTTCCACTCCAGTGCTATGGCAGAGCCCCTAAAGAACAGCCCCTCAGCCTGAGCTGAGAGAGTGCCCAAGGAGGAGCCCCCACCCACAAACAAGCATCCTCCCACAAACACCCCTGAGGGCTGATATCCAGGCCTTGCTGAAGAGGGTGTGGCTGTGCCTCATTACATGGGGGGAAAATATTTGGTCTGATGCACACCAGCAGAGCTTGCAAGAAAGCCAACCTGTAGAACTTACCAGAAATCTGCCCTGCAGGGTGCCACAAAAGCTGCTTACAGGAGGTGTCTCACCAGAGGCACTCACTACAAAACTGCCTAAAAGGAGGTGCTGTTGGCCTGTGCTGAGCACGGCAGGAGCCAGCACTGAGCAGCTGCAGGTGCAGCAAGAGCAGGCCCTGTGAGCATGTGGCAACCAGAAAGCAGAAAGTCCTTGCTGCCGAGGCTCCCCAGCGCCCTCTACTGGCAAAGCCCAGCTTGCTGCCTGGACAGGGAGAAAATTTAAAAGGGCCCACATCCATTTTCACCCAACAGGCAAGAAGGATGAACTGGGCACAGAAAAGCAATAACTGATAATCAGAAAAGCCCACTTCTTTGACTACTTGGCTTCCATATGAATTCTCCTGTGCACCACTGAAGTCCTGTGCAACAAAACTGTGTATTTCTGTTTAAAATGATAAAGCTATCATTCTTATAAGTTCCCACTCACTCCACAAAACAAGGAGACTAATAGGCCCAGGGGTCGTCATGGACTGTATTTATTGCTACTTAAATACTGATCACAGTTCCATGGAACATTCTGTCACCTAAAGACTACAAAGCTGACTTCCAAAAACTTGCATATAAAACAAAAATGGGAAGAAGAGAGAAGAAAATGGATAGTTACGAAGTGTGTTTACTCTCACTGTTTATTCAGGAGCTCAGAAAATAATCTCAGGGTGGGCATGGACCAAGCGAATCTACTGAGTCAGACTAGAGCTAAGACTCTATCCCTGATTATTACAAGCCCCACTTTGACTTATGAGCCAGAGTGGCGTTTTAGATCCCCAGGAATCAGCATCAGTTCAGAGTGCATGCCAAGTAACTCCAGAACTGTCTGGGTACTTCCATTTCCCCATTATTTTGGTAAATGGTCATAGGTCCCTTTGGAGGAAGGTCTGAAGGAAAATTTACAGTAAGTATTTATGGAAATGATGCAGGCTCCTTCCTCAAGGGGATCTGGCTACCCAGAGATTCTGGATCTGTGAATTGATGTAGGGTGTGGAAACTGGATGAGAGCCCATGACTGTCAATTGCCAGGTTTTGGCTACCAGGCCTAGAACTTTCTATCACATATAAATATACATGAAATAATACTCTAGTAGGCTGCCCATTTATTTCACTCCCAGAAACACTCTGATCAATTCACCACCACTAAAAATCCCTATGGGCAAAGGCATTCTGACTGCCCATACATTCCTGCTACTCTTTCCAATGTGTGCCCACCTTGTCCTTGACAGTGAACTGCTGCCCCTGAGTCTCTGCTACTTCAGGACCCCCCATTCCACTGAAATCAGGGAGCCCATCGCAATGGAGGCAGCCTCTATATTCACAGTAGCCTACAAAAGAAAGTGGCTACCGTGCATTTCAAGGACAAAGGGGCTCCCTCACTAAAGGATCTCTCTATGTCTCTGTCTTCAGGTCTTTCTTGAGAGATATAGGTGGTGGCAGCAGGGGAGTGCAGATTAGACAAGATACAAAGATACATGTGGTCCAACATTGCTGTCTCCCCAGGCCTTTGGATTCCCTCTTCCACATCATGACCTCACAACCCTCATTAACTGCAGGTTACTGTCAAGTCCAAGTTTCAGTCAACCAACCAAGCTGTTAGAGCCACTTCCAGCTGCACAAGCTAACAGCCAAATTCAGAACCTCTAATGAGTGCACGCCTATCAATGCACTCAGCCCAGTCTAGTGTTATATTCTGCCTTCCTGGATCTAAAGCCCTTAGAATTCACTCCCATACATGTCACCAGTCTTGTTGTTCTTTTTCTGTTTCCTCCTAGGTCCGTGTGTACCCATCACCACGGAACATGCTGAGATTTGACCACAGCTAGGGTCCAACGAAAACAGCAGGTGGCTGTGTTGAGTCTTGTGAATGAGCATCGACTTTCAAGGCATCTGCTCCAGCTGAGATCATCACAAGGTTTCTTAATAGAGGAAGAGCAGTCTCCTCAGGCCCTGGGGGGCAGGGTGGCATGGCAAGGTATTTCCACTTGATAAGGTTGTTGGCGGGGGTGGTGGGGGGACGCGACTCAGACGTAGAGTAACTTGCAGTTTAGATTGTCAGTTTCATAACAAATGTCCCGACTCCATGTTTCAGGACCCCATTCTTTCTCAATTCATG
This sequence comes from Alouatta palliata, assembly GCA_004027835.1. NCBI lineage: Eukaryota > Metazoa > Chordata > Mammalia > Primates > Atelidae > Alouatta > Alouatta palliata. The sequence continues at coordinate 69,402 of PVKV010002898.1, read as the reverse complement.
CCCTAATTTGTCCAGATGTGATTCCAACTGTTGTCATAATTCAGTAACCAGTTAAATTAAATTTTTGTTTGATTTTCAGCAGTATCAACCCTGTGGCTGCAAGAAATAAGAGCTTCCTTAAGGGCTGCCATGAAAGCTGTCTGATTCTCAGACTGTGGCTCAAGGGGAGAGTTAATGGACCTGGGCTTGTCATTTTCTCTGTCATTATCTACACATTTTTCAAATCTGTATCATATTATTATTTTTTTAGAGATAGGGTCTTGTTCTGTCACCTGGCTAGAGTGCAGTGGTGAAATCATAGCTTACTGCATCCTTGAACCTCTGGACTCAAGCAGTCCACCTGCCTCAGCCTCCCAAAGTGTTGAGATTAAAGGCCTGAGCCACCACACCTGTGCCTAGCCTGTCTATACATTTTCTAAATGAAGCATTGTATCTGGTTCCTTGAAGACAGGAGCCCTCAAAAGGCTCCATCCCACCCCACAGTTCTCACAGTCCTCATTATGGCCACACAGCCAAGTGCAGCATCACTCTGGCTCTCAAGGGTCGTGCCTCAGGTAGCATTTTGTCTTAACCAACCATGAGTGATAGACTGATTACTTTTAATGTCACCACATACTTTGGGTAACTAGCACGCCATTTCCCATTGGCAAGGAACCTGACACTACACTCAAGCCCAAAATCACCAGAAAACCAATCCCCAAATGGCACCTCTGTGGGTCCATCTCCTGATACCTGTTCCTGACACCAATTCTGTGTCAGTTTGGGTCCAGTCAAGGAAAGGAAACCATACAGTGATTTTTACAGGGTAAGTTTCATATGAAGAATTATTAACTTATAAGAGAGGACCGAATTAACAACAAATTGACTGATAAAGAGTAAGGAGAATGATAACTAATACAGGAACAGCAGACCCAAGGAGCAACCAAAACCACAGGGCTGAGATGGAGCCTCCCAGGAGACCAGAACCCATCCAGGGCTGTGATAAACAACCCCTGCTAAGAATCCTCCACACTGGATCTGGATAAAGCCCTCAAGGAAGAATCCCCCAACGCTAAGATAGAGTCTCCAAGAAAGAGCTCCTGAGAGCTTTCATAGGATCCCCAAAGATGAGTCCCCCACCAGAGATTTTAAAAAAGCTCCCAAGAAGAGGCTCCCAGGGCTGAGGCACAGCTCCTAGGAAGAGCCCCTATTCAACGGATAAGATAGAGCCCCAAAGAAGAGCTCCCAGAGCTACCAAGGAAGGCCCCCTCCCTACCGAGGGCTCTGATCGATCCCCCAAGGAAGAGTCCCCTCCTAGGGCTGAAATAAAGTCCACAAGGAAAAAGTCTCAGAGGGCTGTGGTAGAGTCCCCAAGAAACAGCGTCCCCCGACCTGTGGCAGAGACAACGTCCTCAAAAAAAGAGCCCTCCCAGGGCTGAGGTGGAGCCCCCAAGGAACAGCCTCCCCACCCCAGGACTGAGATAGAGCCCCCAAAAGAGACTCCTACATCAGGCTGAGATAGAGACCCCAAGAAAGAGCCCCTCATCCCAGGGAAGGGACCCACCACCAGGCTGAGATAGCCCCCCTCCAGGAGGTGCCCCCACCAGGGACTAAGCTAGGGACCCCAAGGAATAACTCCCCCACCCGACATGGCTAAGGTATAGCCGCTATGGAAGAGTCTCCTCCAAAGACTGAAATCAAGTCCCTAAGGAAAAAAAAGCCCTTGGGCTGAGGTAAAGCCTGTCACCCCCCCCCCACACACACACACACACAAAGAAGTGCCCCCCACACACATCCTTGGGGGCCGACATCCAGGCCTTGCTGAAGAGGGCAAGGCTGCACCTACGTGCACGGAGAAAAAAAAAATGTCAGGGGCCACACCAGCCAAAGTTAGCAGAAATTGAAACTGTAGAACTTACCAGAAATCTGCCCTGTAAGATGCCACAAAAGCTGCTCAGAAGCAGTGTCTCACAAGAGCATCCACAGCAAAACTGCTTGAAAGGGGCGTTGTGGGAGCTGCCGACCTATGACCGCTGAGCACTGCAAGAGCCTGCACACAGCGCTGCAAGTGATGATGGCGCCTGCACAGAGCGGCTGCACGTGGTGATGGCGCCTACCATGTGAGCACGTGGCAAGCAGGAAGCGGAACCTCCCTGCTGCTGGAGCTCCCCAGCGCCCTCTACTTGTAAAGCCCAGGATGCCTGCTGGCCACGGAGAAAATTTAAAGGGCCCAGATCCATTTTCACCAAGCAGGCAAGAAGGGTGAACGTGGAGCTGCGAGGCAATAATTTGATAACCAGCATCAATTAAATATCAGTAGTGAAAAAGAAAAAAACCACTGATACGTAAAACAACATGCATTAATCATATACATATTATGCTGAGTAAAAGAAACCAGACACAAAGCAGCACAATCTGTAAGTTTCCATTAATATTATGAACAAAAGTTCTCTGAAAAGGAGTTTGGAGGAAAGAGATTTTAGTCCAGAAAACAGTTTGCAAACTTGAAGATGCACCCTCCACTGGAAAATGAACGGGAGTTTCCAAGAACCAGGGAAGGATCAGGTTTTATAGCAAAAGTTCCTGCCCAGGTTCCCAATCAGATCAAGTTGTGCAAACGAAGGATTGAAACTTGATTAGTTCTGATTGGTCAATGCAGCTGAGCTCTGATTGGTTAATACAGCCAAGCCCTGATTGGCTGATACACTTGGGCCCTGATTGGTTGGTTTGGGTGAGCTGGGAAAGTACCAAAGATAAAAAGGTGCAGGTTTGGGCTGGGTGCAGTGGCTTATGCCTGTAATCCCAGCACTTTGGGAGGCGAAGACGGGTGGATCACCTGATGTGGGGAGTTTGAGACCAGCGTGACCAACATGGAGAAACCCCCGTCTCTACTAAAAATACAAAATTAGCCGGGCATGGTGGTGCATGCCTGTTGTCCCAGCTAGTTGGGAGGCTGAAGCAGGAGAATCACTTGAACCCAGGAGGTGGAGGTTGTAGTGAGCCAAGATCGCACCATTGCCCTCTAGCCTGGGCAACAAGAGCAAAACTCCATCTTAAAAAAAAAAATTTTAAAGGTGCGGGGTTTTAGGGGAACTCAGGGTGCTTGTGTGAACGCTAGTCAGCAGATGGCTGCTTCACTCTATTTTAAATTTAGGCTTACTTAGCCGTTCTGATTTGTATGTTGTCCAGGCTGGTCTTAAACTCAGGGGCTCAAGTGATCCACCCGCCTTGGCCTCCCAAGGTGCTGGGTTTATAGGCAAGAGCCACAAAGCCTGGCCCACTTAACCACTCAGGATCCATCTTGAAGGTCTGGCTCTTTCAGGTTCATATTTGTTCACAATATGAAGTTCAAAAACAAGCAAAGCAAACTACAGTGCCAGAAACGAAGGAAAAAAACCAGATGGAGGAAGAGTGTATTTTGCTGGAAGGAGGCACAATGGAATTTTCTAGGACAACAGAAATTCTGTTGCAATTGGGGTGCTGTATACATTTGTGAAAATTCATCATTCATCATACTGAACACTAGGATCTGTGTGTTGCAGTGTAGATAAATTATACCTCACTTTTTAAAACTTAGCCCCCAAACTTGGTTTCTGACCCAGTCACTGTGTACCAACTGTACACAGTGAGTGATATGGTTTGGCTTGTGTCCCCACCCAAATCGCACCTTGAATTTTAATAATCCCCACGTGTCAAGGGTGGGGCCAGGTGAAGATCATTGAATCATGGGAGCTGTCTCCCCCATACTGTTCCCTTTATAGTTAGTAAGTGTCACAAGAGCTGGTGCTTTTATAAATGGGAGGTCCCCTGCACAAGCTTTTTGCCTGCCACCATGTAAGACATGACTTTGCCCCTCCTTTGCCTTCAGCCTTGGTTATGAGGCCTCCCCAGCCATGTGGAACTGTGAGTCCATTAAGCCTGTTTCCTTTATAAATTACCCAGCCTTGGGTATGTCTTTATTAGCAGCATGAGAATAGACTAATACAGCAGGTAAACAAATATTGTTGAATAAAGAAATGCACACATGAATCACACATTCTTTTTGGTCTCCTGACATCAAATTTTTGATGGTTCCCCCAAATTACTCAGCTATTGGGCTGCTTTTCCGGGCGCCCATTGAACTCTCCCCTCTTAGTCCAGTTGCACCTTTTATTACACTAATGTTAGCTTCAGAGAAGTAACAATCTCTGGTTCTACCAGAGGACCCAGCATGTCTTGAGTGCTCTGTGCCTGCCACTCTTTTTAGAACTCTCATATGACAATAATCTATGTGATAGTTGCTCCTGTCATCCCCATTTTATAGATGAAGAAACTGAAGTATAGTTTGTCCCAGGGCCCACACTCTTTATCACTTTGTCTTTGAAGTCAGACTGTCCTAGGTTCAAATCTCAGCTCTTCCACTTACTGACCATGGGTCTTGGGCAGGACAGCTGATTGATGCAGGGCGGGCAAGCCCCAAAGCAGAGCTTAGGCCATGAGGGTTATTGGCTTCCCCCAGGAAAAAATCAAGGGTTAGAAGAAAGCAGAACTTTATTAAAGAGCTAGTGTTACAGCTCTGGTCTTTGACTGCTCCTGCAGAGGAGAGCTACCCCATGGGCAGAGCAACAGCTCAGGGCAGTCTCACAGTCATATTTATACCTGTGTTTCCTTGCATGGAGATAAGTGGTGGTTTATACAGAAATTGCTAGGAAAAGGGTGGTAACTTTTGGGTTGTCAGGTCATTGCCACAGAAAGGGGTGGTAACTCCTGCATGTTGCCATGGCAATGGTAAACTGACATGGCCCACTTTCTTACAGAAAGCTGCTTCATTCCCCTCTGTATTAGCTAGTCTTCCATTTGGTCTGGTGTCCAAGCCCCATGCCCGGAGTCAAGTCCTGCCTCTTATCTCATGATCACTCTGAAGCTTGCTCTACTCATCTTTGAAATGGGGATGATAATATTTTCCTCTTGGGTTGTCTCGAGGTACAAATGAGCTTATCCACATAGAATTTTTAGCACACTGTCCAGCCTAGAACGGCCACTTACCTTGGGTAAATGACAAATTTCACCTGTTCCAAGACACACATTTTCACATCTCTGAAATCAAAATGTGTCTTACAATCGATGGCGTCTCATAATCTCCTTGGACAGTGACCGTTGTGGCGGTTGTCATTGTCCCTGCAAGAGCAAACCTGGTTCGAACTGTTCCTATTGCTGACACTTCTATGCCTCAGCATCGGATAGCTCTCTCAGTAAGAATAAAATAAAAATATGACGGGCTAGGAAAGCATGGCGCCATACTTTCGTCCGCAGCCACTTTTCTTTCTTAGTGGTATATAAATTAATGGTGTGTCGTGCAGTTGATTTTCCTAGATTTGATAGAATGCAGTACAATATTATCATCCTAAGTCTCCAGTCCACACTGTGGGTGATTGGATTATTGTAGCCTATTCTTCCTGCTCCCTGTTAGAGAATTAGGCATCCCGGCTTTTGCTATGCGATTTTGCTGTGCTTCACATCAGAGCAGGCAAAGCGCATTTTCCCACCCCACTGATGATGGAAGCCTTGCACACATAACCTGCCTCAATATGTGAGCAGCAGGGCAGTACCCCAGTTCCAAGATGAACCTTTAGGAGACGCTGGATGTTCCTGCTCAGTCATGAAAAAAGGCCCTGAGTTTTGTTTTTGTTTTCCACTAGCACAAGGATAATGAGAGACAGACAGAGCCAACCTGGCCAGCCTGCAGCCTGAAGTAGAACCACCCCAGCTGACCCAGCTAGCTGGAAACAAGGATGATTGCTCGTGGCTGCAAGCAACTGAGATGTGGGGGCTGGGGGCTTCCTGTTATGGGGCATAGCATAGCAGTACTAGCTAATACACTCACTAAACTGCAGGTGCTTTAAGGGCAAGGCTCACGGCTCGTTTATCTCCATATCTCCAGCATCTAGACTGGTACCTGGACATAGTGGCTGTAGAGGGCACAGGGAGATGCCGTGGAAAAAGGCAGGATTCGGAGTCACACAGATTGGGTTTAAGTCTCAGCACTGCTACTGAAAAGCTGGGTGACCTTTGGCAGTCCTCTGGAGTTCCCAAGCCTCAGTTTCTTCATCTGTAAAATGGGGAACCCTGTATCACAGGAGTGATTAGAAGGGAAATGAAGGATGGGCAGGGGCCTCGCTCAGTCCCTTGCAGCAGGCGCCACAGAGGCACACTGGTTCTCATACCATGGTAGATGTTTGTGATGTAATACATGACCAAATCCCCTGTAGCCCATTTCTGCACCCCTAGATCTGCCAGAAAACTCTCTTCCAGATGTTCCTGGCACATGGCAGCAGGTTCAGTGGGGAGGGAATATCCCTGGGATGGAAGGTCTGGCAGGAGCCAGGAGAGGCAGTTGCCAAGCTGCTCCCAGCAGTTCAGGCCCCCAGGGACACCTTTACCAGTTCTATTTCCAACCCACCTGGCAGCCAGGTGCCTGGGTTGGTGCCAGGCTCAAACTTGGCAGATTTTGTGCTCCCCTAGAATTTTCCACCCCAGTTACTCTCTTTGAAAAGGCAAAGGTGGAGAAAATAGCAGAGGAGAGGGCTGCCTATCTGTCCCAGGGAGGGGGCAAGAGTGACCCAGCGGTCCTGACAGGAGTTCTGCCAGCCAGAGGGGCCCATGTGCACAGGAGCTTTTCTGCCTAGCACATCCCGGTCCACCCACCTTTGGCCCCACCCTGGGACACTGTTCAGCAAGAAGGCCTGAATTCCAGCCCTGGCTTTGCCACAGTCTGCTGTGTGGCCTGGGCAGGTCTCTTAACTGCTCTGTGCCTCCGTTTCCTTGTCTTTACAATGGGTAATATCTAGACAGTCTCCATGGCTTTTATTTTAACAACTAAATTTTAGCTAGTTGATTTAGCTAAATCACAGAGCACTCAGACTCATCTGAGAACCTGGTGGAAGCCATGGATGGCCATGGATGGCCTCCTGAAAACAATGCATTAATTTCAGCAGTCCAGGGCCTGGGAGCCAATGACCCCAGAGAAGCTATCTGCTGGGCCCAGAGAGCCCTGTGCTTCCTGGACTGTTAGGGGTACAGGCCCAGGGGCTTATCTCCCACCCAGACCCTCTCCAATGTGTCTCTTCCAAGAAAGCCCACATGGCCATGGAGAGAAAGCCCAGTGGACCTTCTTCCAGAGCTTCTCTCCATATGGCCTCGGGGACACCGGGTTCCTGGCCTCCTCCATCATTGATCATTAATTATCCCGTGGTTGCCGTGGTTTTTCTGAGCCTTCCACACAGAGCAGGCCAGAAACAAGCAGCAAATAAGATCATCAGCTGGTCTTGGGCTGGAAGGGTCTCCAGAGGTGACCTACACACGAGCGCACACACACACACACACACACACACACACACACACACACTCACTCCAGTCCTGTGCCTAGGTCCTCCACCCCCAGTACCCTGGGGCTGCGCACCCACCCCAGGGGCCCACTGACTGGCACCATCATTTCCTCCTCTGCTCCCCAGCCTTTGACCCTGTTGTTCCATTTTTGGCAAAGCCCCTAGTGCCCACCATAGTCAGTAAAGATTAGGGGGCACAAATGGTTAAAACTGGGCAGCTGGGAGCCTAGGCATCATCAACCCTGTCACACCCTGGCTACAGAACCCTGGGGATCATTGACGCCATTATCTATGCTGCCATTGTGTTTCTTACACTTCACAGGGACTTCAGTGTGCGTCATGTACTATGCATAGTGCTTACGTGAATTTAATCCTCACAATAAACCTACAAGATAGTTATCCCCACATGTTATTTATCCACCATTGTGTAGTAAATTACTCCAAAACTTAGCAGCTTAAAACAACAAACATTTATTATCTCATGCAGCTTCTGGGGGCCAGGAATCTGAGAGTGGCTTAGCTGAACCACTGTGGGTTTCCTGTGATGTTGTAGTCACCTGTTGGCCAGGGCTGTGGTCTCACCTCAAGACTTGACCGGGGTGGGAGGATGTGCTTCCAAGCTCATCCGAGTGGTCACTGTGGGCCTCAGTTCCTCACTGGCCAGTGGCCATGTGGGCCTGCCTCTTCACAGGCTGCCTGAGTGGTCTCAGGGCATGGAAGTGACTTCCCCCACAGTGAATGACCAGAAAGAGAGAGAACCTAAGACAGAAGCCACAGCATCTCTTATAACCTAACCTCAGGTAGGTGCTAACATCAGTTCTGCTATATTCTATGGGTCACACAGAACAACCCTGGGACAATGTGGGAGGAGATTGACCAAGGGTATAAATACCAGGGGATGAGACTCTTTGGAGGCCATCTTGGAAGCTGGGTAGCACATCCCATTTCACAAATGAAGACGCTGAGACTCAGGGAGATGAAGGGACTTGCCTAAAGTCACGTAACCAGCAAGTGATGGAGTAGAGATTCGAGTGCGGGACGGTCCGGCTCCTAACCCTATACTGACTGTACATTGTCTCCCTATCCCCAATCTGGCCTCAGGTCCCCCAAATGCTAGTGGAGAGTTACACTGGATAATCTTTAAGAGCATCTCCATTCAGAAAGTTCAAAGGCTTAATAAGCCAGGTACAGAACTGGGACCCGAATCTCAGTCTCCTGGCTTCCAGCCACCAGGCTCTTGGCTGCCTCGGTCCTCAATCTTGGCAGCTTCTCTTCTGTATAGAATTGCCTGGTGTGAGTCTCAAACATCTCTGGGTCTTGGTTACCTCTTCTGGAGAGTGGGAGGGAAGGAAAGGAAAGACAAGAGCTGATGATGATGCCGACCACAAGGAAGCCAGTGACGACGGCAGTAATGATGATGAAGAAGATGATGCCAGTGTGGAGATGAAGATGAAATGATAATGATGATGATGACGATGACAGATGTGGTGACGGTGATCAGCAATGTGTACTTTGAGCACGTCCCACGAGCTAAGAACTTACCTTGCATTTCATCTTTGCAACCTTTGCCTTTCAAAATGTGTCCCGTGGGCCAGGTGTGGTGGCTCACACCTGTAATCCCAGCACTTTGGAAGACCAAGGAGGACGAATTACCTGTGCTCAGGAGTTCTTGACCAGCCTGGGCAGCACAGTGTAACCCTGTCTACACGGAAATACAAAAAATTAGCCAGGCGTGGGGCATGTACCTGTAATCCCAGCTACTTGGGAGGCCGAGGCAGGAGAATTGCTTGAACCCAGGAGGCAGAGGGTGCACTGAGCCATGATCGTGCCACTGCACTCCAGCCTGGGCAACAGAGCGAGACTCCGTCTCAGAAAAAAAAAAGTGTGGCCCATGGACCTGCAGCACGGCTGTCACCTGAGCACTTGTTAGAAATTCAGAGTGCATCTTACTCCGCTTCCCCACGGGACCCGGTGAGTGGTGTGCACAGTGCCATTCACATCATCCAGAAGGGGAAGCACCATTCTTGTCCCTACTTTGCAGATAACAAAACTGAGACTTGGAGAAGTTCCCCAGCCAACAAGGGGTAGAGCCAAAATAAGGGTCTGGGTCCTCAGCCCAGACGACTCCTACGCCACTCCATTGGGCTGAGCCTCTGCCTGCCCCTGGGGGAGATGAGGCTGCAGCCATCCAGGGCCCAGCCCTGAAAGCATCAAGACTGGCTCCGTGTGGCTCCACGACGAAGCCTCCTGCTGTCACAGCCCCTCAGTCTTGCAGGACTGTCAGCAGGCAGATAGGGGGTGAGGAGGCAAGCCTGGTGAACAGTGACCTTGTGTTGAATTACTCCAGGGGAAAGACATGCAGAATCAGGAGATAGCACTCGATGCAACTGCACACAAACACTCCTGAAATGGGGGAAAATTAAGTCTTTGAAATAACATTAATCATGATAATGCTTTTGCTGGTTCCCTCCCTTGGTGCTTGCTAGATGGCCTTTCTCGAGGTAGATTTAACCCTCAGTAGCCTGGCCTCCTGCCGTGTCCCCAGGGCTGCGGACTCTCCCTCCCTTGGCCAAGTCACTCGCTGGTTCCTGGAAGCACCGGGAGCACATCCGTTTCCAACTCCACCAGCCTTCCTGGATCCAGCTGTTACTCCAAGGCAGAGGCAAAACTCAGGAGCCACGCAGTTTAAATAAACGAAGGAAGTGGACTGTGGTTAGGATGAAAGTGACCAACTCAGGCCGGGTGCAGTGGCTCATGCCTGTAATTCCAGCACTTTGGGAGGCTGAGCCAGATAGATCACCTGAGGTCATGAGTTCAAGACCAGCCTGGCCAACATGGCGAAACCCCGTCTGTACTAAAAATACAAAAATTAGCCAGGCATGGTGGCACGTGCCTGCAGTCCCAGCTACTCGGGAAGCTGAGGCAGGAGAATTGCTTGAACCCAGGAGGAAGAGGTTGCAGTGAGCCGAGATCACGCCACTCCCCTCCAGCCTGGGCAAGAGAATGAGACCTTATCTCAAAAAAAAAAAAAAAAGAATGAAAGTAACCAATTCATCTTAGTTTGCCTGGTTTTAAAACAGAAAACTATCCCAGGCACCCCCTCAGTCCCAGGCAAACCCTAAAGGTTGGTCTACCTAAGTGGGACTGTCATGAACAAAAAACAGGTCCATCTATATATGTCCTGTCCTGAGGGGGCAGCAGCTACTCAGCCTTGGGCCGATTGCTATCATGGGGCATTATGGACTGAACACTGTCCCCCTCCCAATCCATATGTTGAATCCCTAATCCCCAGTGTGACTGCATTGGCAGAGAGGGCCTCATAGGGGGTGATCAAGGTTAAATGAGGTCCTAAAGGTGGGACCCTAATCCAGTGTGGCTAGTGACCTTATGAGAAGAGGAAGAGACGCCAGGAGGACCCACACACAGAGAAAAGGCCACGTGAGGGCACAGTGAGGGAGAGAGGCCTCGGAAGAAACCAACCCTGCCTGCACCTTGATCTTGGACTTCCAGCCTCCAGAACAGTTTTAACAGCCCTAGCTGCCATAATACCTGTTGGGGGAAAATAATAGTAATAAAAGTTAACACATACATGGCCCTCACTGTGTTCTAGGCTCTGCATGGATTAATTTACTCAATCCTCACAACAACCCCGTGAGGCAGATAATTTTTCCTTTCTGGGTGGGAGACTGGAGTTTCATTATTACTCAAATCAGTCTCCCCAAGCATTCAGGAGCAAAGTTTTTAAGAATAACTTGGTGGGTGGGGGAAGCCAGTGAGCCAGGAGTGCTGATTGGTCAGAGATGAAATCACAGGGAGTTGGAGCTGCCTTCGCGCGCTCAGTCAGTTCCTGGGTGGGGGCCGCAAGATCAGATGAGCCAGTTTATTGATCTGGGTGGGGTCAGCTGATCCATCAAGTACAGGTTCTGCAAAATATCCCAATCCCTGATGAAGCCCTGATCTTAGGAGCAGTTTAGAGAGGGTCAGAACCCTCCAGCCTCCAGCCACATGATTCCTAAACCATAATTTCTAATCATGTGGCTAATGTTAGTCCTACAAAGGCAGTGTAGTACCCAGGCAAGAAGAAGGTCTGCTTTGGGAAAGGTTGTTACCCTCTCTGCTTAAACTATAAACTATAAACTAAGTTTCTCCCAAAGTTAGTTCAGTGAGGCAGGTAATATTATTGTAAGGGTTATTGCCGAGTTTAAAATGAGGAAACTGAGGCCAGCACAGGAAAACTAAATGCCAATTTATTAAGCTCCCGGGCAAGGTTCTGTCGTCCGGGGAAAGGGGGCCAGAGAAGTCGTGCTGGCTTCCCAGGACGAGGGGTTTTTATAGCTTTGGGAGAGCAAGGAGTGGCCGGGTGTTCTAACTGGCTATGGGGGAGTGGGATGGAGACGGGGCGGGCTGTTATTGGTGGGTAGGTTGTTGGGCGGGTTTTTCTGGTGCAAGAGCCGGCCAGGGTTGCATCAGCTGGGGCTGTCCAGAGGGCTGTGTGCAGAGCTAGGTGCCGAGTGCAGAGGTGGGTGTTGAGTGCAGAGGTGAGTGTCAAGTGCAGAGGTTAGCGTTGAGTGCAGAGGTTAGTGCAGAGCGCAGATCCTGGTGTGGAGTTTCCAGGATCAGAGAGGGATGGGCGTGTCCGAGCTCCCGGTGAGGCAACCGGCCTTACAGTTATCGTCTCCATTTCACAGATAAGAAAACTGAGGTACAAAGGATTTGAGTAACTTCCCCTGAAGAGTCACAGCTAGAAATGGCAACACTGGGATTTGAACCTATCAAGCTCGATGCAAAGCTTGGGCTCTCTGCCACTGTGCTAGGAGCGGGATCCCGTGTTGCCTAACCTTTTTGTTTTCTAGAGAAAGTTGAAAAATCACTTGATTTTAAATGCTGGCTGCTAATTAAGAAAAAAAAAATACTATTTGTGGATGTACACAAAAGATACTTGCGTCTCATTCTCTAATTGCTGCTCTTAGAGAATTTCAGCAAGTCAGAATTAAAATAACAGCCACTACCGCCCACACCACTACCTCGGCTTCCCGGGACGAATGTGGATCTTCCAGCTGTGGAGTCTGGAGGTTTAGAAAGTTAGAGAACACTGGGGCTTAGCGGGACTTTAGGAGCTGTGGTATCTAAGCCCTCATTTCACAGATGGCACCAAGACGTTCAGAGAAGTCCAGTGGACCACCGAGGCCACACAGCAAGCTAGCATCAGGGCCAGTGAGACTTGCTCACTCACCGCCCATGGAACAGAGGTCTACCGTGCATCCTCGCTTCATGGCCTGTCTTTCTCTGAGCCTCCAAATTTGGCTTTCTGTCTGTCTGTCCACCCAGCTAGGCAGTCAGCCTGGTTCAAGGTCTGTGAACTGCTTGACGTCAGGTGCTTGGCTTGCCCGGTTTGCTGTCCTCAAATGGCAGCAGTGTGGCATCCAGCGCAGCCTTCCCCAACTTCACCCCTCGCTAGCTGTTATCCTTGGACAAGACACTTCACCTCTCTAAGCCTCAGTTATTTTACCTATAAAAGCAGAGCACGGCCAGGCATGGTGGCTCACGCCTGTAATCCCAGCACTTTGGGAGGCCAAGACAGGCGGATCACGAGGTCAGGAGTTCAAGACCAGCCTGGCCAATGTGGCAAAACCCTGTCTCTACTAAAAATGCAAAAATTAGCCAGGTGTGGTGGTGCACGCCTGTAATCCCAGCTACTTGAGAGACTGAGGCAGGAGAAATGCTTGAACCTGGGAGGCAGAGGTTGCAGTGAGGTGAGATCACGCCATTGCATTACAGTCTAGGCCACAGAGCAAGACTCCGTCTCAAAAAAAAAAAAAAGCGGGGCATAACAGCATCCACCTTGTGTCATGAGAAGGACGACAAGATGCAGTCATACGGCAGGAGGGTATTCACAGCTAGCTGTGGGCATTGGCTGTCATGATGGGTGGGAGCCCAGGCTCCAAGGCCCCTCCCAGCTTCACACTGCTGTGACATGACAGGGCAGCTGGGCACCCTTTCTGCAGGAGGGGAGACTGCGGTGGGTGGCAGACTGAGGAGTGAGTCCAGGATTGCAGAAAGCTGACTGGAGACTCAACCTTGCAGAAGACAAACAGGGACAAAGAAAGAGGTAAGCCTGACTATGAGGCCAGAGAGGTCTGCCCCACAGTCTCGGGGAGGAAACGCCCAGCCTCAATGTCCCTCCTGAGACTGCACAAGGAGGCAGGGCCACCCACCTGCCCCCTGCCTGGCACAGCTACCAGAATCACGCAGGGCTGCACCAGCTTCCTCATCACCAGCCTCTGTGAAAAATCAACTGTGATCGCTGAACTTCTGTTCCATTGTTGTTATTGTTTTTTAATTACACCTCTTAAAAAAAAATAACCCAGGAACCAAATTGGATCTGGCCAACCTGAAACTCATTTGTAGCCTAACACAGTGCTGTGGAAAACGGGGCCATCGCTCTCGGGCTGCCGGAGGGTAGGGGTGGGAAGGTTACTGCTCAGCCTTTCTGCCTCTTCCACTCTCCGCAGGGGGAAGCCCTTCTTTCCGCAGCCTTTGATAACTTCATTTTTCCACAACTGCTTATAAGCACCTACTGAGCGCCAGGCCTTGGCTGGCCATGAGAGAGGGATACAGCTGTGAACACGCTGGTGAAGGATCCTGCCCCAGGAGCTTGCAGTCCAGCTTTGTCACTGAGAATCTTAAGATTCTAAAGAACAAAAATGACAACAGAAAACAGTTTTCTCTGGAGCCTCCTATCAGTCCAAGATTTACAACAAGATTATGTCAATGTCCCCAATTAGATTTTATCAAAGGAATGCAAGACGGAATGAAAAATCACTCTGGTACCTTTCACTGGGGTAGACACTTTACATGAAGCATCTCGTGTCATCCTTAGGGTACTAACTTTATACTCGTTTTACAGATGAGAAAACTGAGGTTCACATGGGGCCAAACTGGCCCATGGTGAGGAAGTGACAAAGCCAGAACTTGAACTCAGACCCGAGTGATCTCCTGTTCCTAGAACCATCAGGCTGTTCGGCCTCTGACAGAAAACCACCATGTCCTGGGCCCTTCCCTGTCCCCGGGAGCTGAGGGTCACACCTGACTGTGATCCTAGAATGTCAAGTGCCAGAAATGAGTGAGGGCCAAGGTGTGTGATGGCCACGGTGGGGACTGTGGGCAAAACTCTCACCTTGGCAGGGAGCGACACTCCGCACTCCTGCCCGCCAATCCTCCTCTCCGCCTCGAAGTGGACATGGACAGCTGGCTTAGGTGGGCTTTTTGTCCTCTCCCTTTCTCCTTGATCCTGTCACCATTAGGGAAAAAATATGTCCTCCTCTGTGGATCTGAGACTGAAGATAAGCCAGTGCTTGGGGATGCGGCCCCTGTTTCAGGGCTTGATGCTTCAGTGTCTTTTTGCTCAAGGTGGAGTGTGGGGGAGGAGAAGGAGCGCCCTCCCACAGCATTCAAAGGTCCTCTTAGAAGCAGCCTCTCCTCCCCTCTAGAAGTGGACAGATCAGCCCAGAGGCCCAAGCTGAGAGCCCCGCAGGGCAGTCAAAATACTGGCCCTGCATGGCTCAGGATTCATCTTCTAGCTGTCCGGGACCCACTGGAATGTGTGTCTCGGGGTCTCAGGGTCCCTGCACCACGGCTGTGGTCTGCAAGTTCTTCCCAGCAGCTTCTGAGCTCCCAGTGGCAGCAGGAGCAGCCCCTGGCCCCCTCCCCTCCCCGCATCTCCTCTACCCATCCCTCCTCCACCCTTAGAGGCAGGAGGCAGCTCCCTTGGAGGGAGAACTCTCAGGAAAGAGAAGTCTACTTTATCCACTTCCTATCACCCTAGACTTGATCTCCCAACAGTGTCTCCAGATTTCCTTTTTAAACCAGAGTCCACTTGGGACTCAAAATACAACAGCCTCTGTAAATATAGTCTATATAAGATGGCCTGTAAATGGAACATAATATTAGTACGATAATACATACAGACATTAAACTGTGAACCTGGAGCTGAGGAGGATTACCAACGACTTTCCCCTTCTACCTTTCTGTATTCTTTTAACGTCTTGCTATAAGCAAATGTTACTTTTTCATCAGGAAAGCGAAAAAGAGTTGCTTCAAAACCAGACAACAGCCAGAAACACTGATTTTCTAAGAAACCCCCAAAGAGTTTTCAGTCTCTAGAATAAAGCCAGCAAACTCTGGCAGGCGGGCCAAGTCCAGGTCCCTCACTAACTGTTTCACTGGAACACAGCCACTTCCACTCATTCACCCATTGGCCACGGTTCCTTCAGCACTGCAGCTGTGGGGTTGAGTTGTGGAGTCGGAACAGAAGTCATATGGCCTGCAAAGCCAAAAAAATTTACTATTCGGTCCCTTACAGGAAAAGCTTGCAGAACCCTACTCTAGGAAAACAAACGTTGTGAAGATTAGTTGAACATCACAGAATCCTGGGTTATTAAGGATGCAGAGGCCATTCAGTCCACCCCCCTGCCTCCATGCCCCATAGAAGAGGGTCTCCTCTGCTCTGACCAGTCACCTAGAGAGAGCGATACCACAAACATCTACTGCAGGTGAAGTTCTTTCTTTCTTTCTTTCTTTCTTGAGACAGAGTTTCAGTCTTCTTGCCCAGACTGGAGTGCAGTGGCGTGATCTCCATTCACTGCAACCTCCACCTTTCGTGTCCAAGCAATTCTCCTGCCTCAGCCTCCCAAGTAGCTGGGATTACAGGTGCACATCACCATGCCAGGCTAATTTTTTGTATTTTTAGTAGAGACGGGGTTTCACCATGCTGGTCAGGCTGGTCTCAAACTCCTAACCTCAGGTGATCCATCCGCCACCCAAAGAGATGGGATTACAGGCTCGAGCCACCAAGCCCGGCCCAGGAAGATGTTTCTCAAGTCTAACTTAAATCCTGCATCCCCTAATCCTCCTTCTCCCAGCTCAGACCCTTAGCTCAACCCAGCCGCTTCATTAGGTCTCCAGCTGTTATTGGCTGAGGCTTGGAGTTTGCTCAGTACCCTGTGAAGCCTGCAAGACATCAACTATCCAGAGGGAAATGGCACTACAGACAAACCTATGAAGAGCCAGCCCTGCTCCTCCCCTTCCTGGGTTCCACACCCCAGGGATGTGCACAGGCAGGAGCTGGCTAAGGAGCCGCCACACCAGCACTAAGAGAAAGCTGATAGCTTTGGAAGCAATCGCTACCACTTCTGGAAGAGTGATGACTTGAGCGCTGCATAAACACCCATCCAGACTGGTTCTGCGGAGGTAAATGAAAGTACAAGAGCATCCGGGCTGATTTATCTCAGCCAGAGGAAGCCGGAGAAATTCATTTCCCCTCTAAACGATCTGCTCCGGCTCCTAAATATTCAATAATTTCCGAGCTGGGAAATGGATTTCCTCCTTTCCCCCTGGCAGATGGTTTGCATTTTTACGCACAACATCATCGAGGTTTTAAGGGGTGCGCTCTGTAGCAGGCTCTGGTCTGCAGCCCCTAATCCCTTCCAGGCTCAGGGAGGCTGAGGACCATGCCAGGACCACCCTTCCGAGCTGGGTCTAATCAAGCCCACCCTGTCCCTGAGCCAGGCCAGAGCCAAAGGCTGCAGAGATTGTCCAAGCCTAGCCGGCTGCCGGGTCAGCTCAAGAAGTCTGGCCACCCAGACATGGAATCTGCTGAGAGCTCTGCGCTCAGAACCCACATCCTCAAGTTGTCTAACTGCTTGTCTGTTTTCCCCACTAGGGGGTGACTTTGAGGGCAGAGACTGTCGGGTTTACTCCTACACAGTAGTAAGTGCCTGCTATTTACTGAATAAATGAATGGATACATGACTGAATGAATGAATGAATGAATGACAAAAAGATAGATGGGTGGGTGAATGGCACCTTAAACATTATTCATTTTACTCATCAGGGTGTGACTATTTCTCTCTCTCCCTGTGCCTGAAGCACCACGGGCAGTCAATACCTGTCACCAAATTAATGTTGATCAGAGAACGAACCACAACCACCACCTGACCAGGCTTGAGGACCTCGCTTCCTGACCAACCAAGATTGAAACTTGCCCACTGGGGGCTCTGCCCCTCGAGTAGCCCACTGGTGCTGTAGGCCTGGGGAGAGGGGAAAGGCAGGACACCCCGTGTGCCCTGGCCAGGGAGGGAATCTTATATCCACAGGCAGAGGGAGGGAAACAGGTCGAGCAGTTGTCAAAAGGGTCTTGGAGTTTTAGGTTTAGAAAATGTTTATCAAGAGAAGGGGGTGTGGGCAGGGAAGAGAGAACCAACTGGGAAAGGTGCTGTCCAAGGAAACACAGCTAGAAAAAATCCAACCATCCTAAAGTGTTCATGGTCCAGCTGGGCGCCAGGCGGGTGGAGACAGGCAAATACAGAAGGAACAGAGACAGAAGGGATCAGAAACTGGAGGCAAACAAAAAAAAGAGAGACTTGCCCAGCACAGTGGCTCATGCCTGTAATCCCAGAACTTTGGGAGGTTGAGGTGGGAGAATTACTTGAGTCCAGGAGTTCAAGACCAGCCTGGGCAACATAGGGAGACCTCATCTCTATTAAAATTTTTAAAAAATTAGCCTGGCATGGTGGCATGTGCCTGTAGTCCCAGCTACTTGGGGGGCTGAGGCAAGAGGATCGCTTGAGCCAGGGAGGTTGAGGCTGCAGTGAGCCATGATCATGCCACTGCATTCCAACCTGAGTGATAAAGCAAGATCTTGTGTCAAAAAAAAAAAGAAAAAAGAGAAAGACTCTCAACCAAAGAAGGAACAAAACGGGGCAGAGACCTAAGACAGATGGGGCTCCCAGACCCACCACCAGGAGACAAGCCCATGGGTGGGCGAGGCCGCGGCCATCTTTGTCACAGGTAGAGGGTTAGACTAGGTGACCGTGAGGTGCCTAGAAGCTGACCAACATCTGCCCACAAGAAACAGTCAACACCCTTCTTGGCTGGTTTTGGAGGATCTCCCCAGATAGTACACAGAGAGCTCGCCCGCTGTCCCGTTCCCAGCCCTGACTCCACTGCCTGCCCCAGTATCTAGCTTCCATTACTTTGACAGTCATGAGTATGAACAGAGGGGCCCTTGGGTGCCAGGACACCTTTGAACCATGAGTGTGGTCCAATGTAGTTCATAGCCACACTGATGCTATGAACTTCATGATGGTGAGAAGCTCTGTCTGCTTCACTCACCCCATGGTCTAGAACAGTACCATGTCTACTGAATACAGGCAGGTGGATGAATGAATGGACCCCTTAGCAATGCCAGATTCCAGGCAAAGTCACCTCAGGAGCTCCGAAGGGAGGCTCCTGGGCTGCCTGGCCCCAAGTCTGGGGGTCCCCCTGGGAGCTAAGCCCAAGGTATGTCTTTTGCCTCCCCTATCTCAGAACCTTTAGCAGGGTACAGTTGCTCACTCACCTTGCCCCAAATTTGGCTGACTCCCAGCTCGTGACCGCACCAGAATCACCCAGAGGATCTTTTAAATATCCTGTTCTATTCCAGACCAATTAAGTCAACTTCTAGGAGTATGGTCTGGGGCCCTGACAGTTTTCAAAGCTCCATGGGCAATGCCCAGGGGCGGCTGGGGCCAAGAACCCATCATCTAACCTCTAGAACAATGGTCCTTACAGTGTGGCCTCATGGACCTTGGAACCTGTTACAACTGTAAATTCTTGGACCCCACTCCAGAGCTGCTAAATCTGAAACTCTGGAAGTGAGCCCAGCAGGCCTTTTCACAAAGGCCCCTAGGTGACTGTGATGCAGCTCGCAGGTGAGAGCCAGGCTCTAGAATATTCTTCCAAATTCCCTCCTGGAAAAAATCACTCACAGGGACCCCTGCTGCCCTCAGATGAACTCCGGGTAAGTCAGGTTGCCGGGGGCCTGGAGATTAGAAAGGAACGCTCCTGGGTATCATCGACAGCACAGTAGAATCAGTACTCTCAGGGGATCAATTTCCTGAGATGGGCACTCAGTACTTCTTAAATAACAGTATTCTTGGGCAATTAACACTCCCACAATCACAATTTCCAGAGCTTGAGGTCTCAATAAGCCTTAAAGATCAGTATTGCTAGGGCATTTGCTTTCTGGAGTATCAATAACCCAATAGGAACATTAGGAGACCAATGGTGTTGGGGCATTAATCTCCCAAAATGGGATTCGCTCCCCCTTCAGTACTGGGTCTGGCAGGGCATCGTTTATTTCAAGGCTGTTTCTCTGCACTTCCTGGGGCTTCCCTTCTGGTCTTCCCCACTCATTTGTCAAATGGAGCCAGTTTCCACAGTTTTTTTTTTTTTCTTTTTCTTTTTCTTTTTTGAGACGATGTCTCATTCTGTCTCCAGACTGGAGTGCAGTGGTGTGATCTCAGCTCACTGCAACTTCCACCTCCCAGGTTCAAGAGATTCTCCTGTCTCAGCCTCCCAAGTAGCTGGGACCACAGGCATGCACCACCACGCCCTGCTAATTTTTGTATTTTTAGTAGAGACGGGGTTTCACTGTGTTGCCCTGGATGGTCTCAATCTCTTGACCTTGTGATCCACCCACCTCAGCCTCCCAAAGTGCTGGGATTACAGGCATGAGCCACCGCACCCGGCCTCCACAAGTTTTTTTCTGAAGGTCCTGAGACTTGGGGAAAAGGATAGTGTGGGATCTGCAGGCCCCAGAGGTGCTTCCTCCCCTTCCCCCCAAGTTGATGACAGCTTCTATTGGGCAGAAGAGATGTGGGTGGTGGCCTGGCAAAATCACAGGTCAGTCCATCATTTTAGGGACGATCTGCTGAGAACTCTGGCTTCTCCAGAGTGTGCGCCACGGCCCTAGGTGGGAACAGGAGGCAAAGGCTCAGGCACTGGAACCCCAGCCCCTGACAGAAAGGCACGGTTTGTAACTGGCCAAACCCATCAGAAGAGGCAGAAGAGGGCTGAGCCAAGAAGCCACGGAGCCTGCAGCGGGGCTGTGGGTGACACCACCCACCAGGTGGGGAGGATCCTGAAGTCTCAGCAAGGAGGGCCACCGGAGGTGACTTCTTGGACCCGGGGCCTGGGTGCTGGAAACTTCTGGGCCTGGCTGCATCCCAGGTGCTGTGTCATTCTGAAAGCTCTTTTCTTTCCTCTAGACTTTAGTGACCGTCGTGTTAAAAGGACAGAATGAGCCTGTATGGATTCTGAGGCCCCTTCCAGTCTATTCCATTCCATCTAAACAACCCTCCGCCTTTGTTCAGCAAAGCGGATATCACCATCTTAAAGGTGCAGCCACGGAGACCTAGAGAGGTGAAGTAACTTGCCCAAGGTGGCATGATGAGTCAGGGACAGAGGGGAGAGCCAGAGCCCTGGGCCCCTGCCCTCAAAAGAATGTGGAAGGATGTAGAGATTTAAATCCCAGTTCTGTAACGTCAGACATGGTGCTCACACCTATAATCTCAACACTTTGGGAGGTTGAGGAGGGAGGATTGCTTGAGGCCAGGAGTTCAAGAACAGCCTGGGCAACATAACAAGACCCTGTCTCTAGAATAAATAAATAATTCCCAGATCTCCCTTCACAGCTCTGTGGCACTGGACAAGTTCCTCCCCTCTCTAATCCTCAGTTTCCTGATGAGCTCTCAGAGAGTTCTCACATGAAGATCAAATAAAAGAATGACCACAAACGCTTACGCGACCCTGACTCTGGTTCTAGGCACTCACACAGATTCTTAAAATCGCCTGGTGAAGTCCTTACTGCCAGTGTCCTCAGCTCACAGAGGGGGAACCTGAGGCTGAGAGCAGTCAGACTCCTCACCCAAAGACGCTGGCTTTCAAGTGGCCGAGACGGGATGCCATGAGGTCTGACAGAGCCTTCATGTTCTTTGAGCTGAGTTGATCCACCTCCGTGGTGAACATCTGAGATATAGGCCCATGTCACAGGGGTCAGCTCTTTCTCGCTCCCTCCAGCACCATGGCCAAATCTGGTTCCCTTCACCATGACAAAGATCTTCCAGTGTGGGAAGTAGAAAAGTTCCTCTTCAAAGTTTCCTTTCTTGTTTAAGAAAAATTCGTGTTAGAAATAATAGTTTGTTTTAAACACTTTCTTCAAAAGCCTTCTTGCCTTGTTGCTGGAAGCCCTATCCTGTGTAGCTGTTAGACACGCTTACAGACACATGGTACATTCTATGTCCTTGTACTTTAATCAAGATATCTGTGCCAGATGTGCTCAGAGGCACATCCCAGCTCACAGCCTATGCCCCTTCCTTATTTGGACTTCCTTTATTGCTCTCCATTGCTTTTACTTGTTTAGAAAAGTTTCAGGTTATTAGCCAATCAGGCTTTAGTTCAGATTGTGGGTTCTGGCTCCAGCCAACGAAGATCAGACACAGCAGTAAGGACAATCCCAAATGTGTAAAAAATAAAGATTTCTGTTTTCCTTTGTTCATTATACTCTCGTGGCAAGATTGCTAGTGGGAGTACCCTTTCTGCAGGAAGTTAAAAAAAAAAAAAATGCTTTCCTAAGAGATCCTTTGTCCCAGTACTAATTTTTCTTTGTGGCACCAAGAAGAAAAATTTTATACGTAACACCCAGCACAGCAAGTGACCCAGCTAGAGTCAGCCAAGGAGGCAGAGACTTTAGGTCAGGCAACCATCAGTGTTACCTCTCTACCACCTATGAGCCAAGAGCCCTCAGGGTCCTCCTGAGAAAGAGAGCCTCCCTCTCCCCCACCGCTGTGAGGAAAATGAGCCAGCGGCCAAAGACGATCCAGGGCAGCTCCAAAGAGGGCAGCTGCACTCTTTCTTTCTCACATGAGGTACCGAGACCCTTCCCTGCCAGGCCAACACCAATCCTTGTCCTTCAGGTGGAGCTCATAGCCTAAAAGTGGCCCTTGCCGGGACACAGCCTTCACCCCAAGCTAGACAAAGTGCCATCATTTCCAGGGAAACACCGTCACTCCCTGCCCGGTGACAGAGGAAGGCACCAATGCCTTGCATGGAACCAATCCAGCCCTGAGACTTCAGACAAGCAGCTTGAGGTGCATTTCTCAGGAGAAGCCCTTGGCTTTAAGGAATTTCCAGGCAGTGGTTGGGTACTCGAAGCAGCAGCTGGGGGTGGGGAGGGAAAGCAGCCAGCAGGCGAGATAATTGTTTCATCTTGTCTAAGAAAGAAAATCTGAGCGCTGCCTGCAGCCTGATAAAGAAGCCCTCCCCACCCTGGGCCAGAAGTGTGCAAAGGCCCCAGATTTGGCTGGGGCGAGATAAGGTTATTAATTCACCATTCGAGCCCTATTCCATGGTTCTCATCCTTAATTGCAATCAAGCAGACAAGAGACTGAGGGAGGGATGGGAAGGGAGGGACCTACTCCCAGGACCAGGCATTGGGGCTGAGGCAACCCCAGTGCAGCAGGCAGCAGGGTGCTGGGGGCTTCAGGGATATCCCCAGACTCCTAGTCAGGGTGGAGGGGCTGCCCGCAGGGTTTCACCCAAGCTGGGTTCATTCCCCACTGTGCATATGCATCCCAGCATCAGACAAATGGGTTCCAGTCCCAGCTCTGCCCCTCAGGGGCTATGCAGCCTTGGGCAGGTTACCACACCAACCTGAGCCCGGTGTCTCCACCTGAAAAGCGGATCCTAATATCCGCCATTTCAAATGGTTACCGAGAGATAACGCTAGATATGCCATCCCGAGCACCAAGCCCAGCGCCTGCCCCTGTCTGCAGTCAGTGAATGAGAACTGGCAGCATCCAAGTCAATAATAAAT
The DNA here is from genome assembly GCA_004027835.1 of Alouatta palliata. NCBI lineage: Eukaryota > Metazoa > Chordata > Mammalia > Primates > Atelidae > Alouatta > Alouatta palliata. The sequence continues at coordinate 46,365 of PVKV010002898.1, read as the reverse complement.
CAAAAGATTTTTTTTTTGTAAATAAATTTCTCTGCAAAATACCCACTGATGGCTGTAAAGGGAGGCCTGTGTCTTTAAGATGGGAATCGATCCAGCCCTGGGCCAGGCGGAGGAAGAGTATCAATCCTAGGGCACGTTAGGAGCGGGGATTGATTGGGAGCTCGGAGGATGTGAAGAGCCCTGGCTGGCCAGGGCTACCTCTTGCAGTGGGGCTCAGGGAAGCTGGGGCCCGTGGGACCCTTGAGGGTGAGAAAGCCACCCCAGACCACTACTCCCAGGCCTTTTCCCATAGGAGGAGCCGGCATCTGAGACCCCTGCCCAGAAGCACACACACCAAGCCATGTCCACATCCCACGGATGGCTGCAGGACAGCTGTTTACAGAGCACCTACTATGTGCCAGGCCCTGGAGCACTGACCAGAAGCGGGGACAGGCCCCGCACTGAAGGGGCTCACAGCCCTGTTTGGAAAATAGACGAAACAGGGAGTTACTGCCTGGGTGATTAGTACTCCGAGAAAAGCAAGCCCAGGGGAGGGGTACAAGCCCAGGCTAAAGGCAGGGAGGGCTTCCTAGAGGAGGCAACCACTGTGCTGAGCCCAAAAGAAGAGGAAGGGCTTTGTTTGGCAGGTAAGGGAGAAGGAAAGATGTTCCAGTGGGGGGAATAGCACGAGAAGAAGCCAGAGGCAGGAAAGAGCTGTGTGTGTCCAGGGCTTAGTAGCCATTCTGCAGTGGGACAAGGGCCGGGGGAGGGAGAACAGGGATCCTGGTGTTATCTTATGTACTTTAAAATAATCAGTTCTAGGCTGTTTCTCTGGAGTGGGGCCTGGGTGGGAGAGCAGGTGACATGAAGAGAAGGGTGTTATCTGGGGCTCCAGGGAGGCCCCAAGCAACCCTAGATTCTCTAGGAGCCCAGCCTATCCTTCTGTAAGCTTTGTGACCTCTGCTGGGAGTCCAACAGAGTGGAGAGCCATCCTTGACCCACAAAGTGGCCTCCACAGCTGACACTCGGGCCACAGGCCTATCGGTGAGAGTTGAAGGGAATCCTGAGTACAAAAGGGAGGTTTATCACCGCCTGATACCAGCCCAGGCTCGCTGTGTGACCCAGGCCGTTCACTCCAACCCCCTGGGTTTTCCAGTTCTCCTCACTGTAATTCCCCTTTCCTTCCCTTGGTGGGAGGGAGGGAAGGAGACGAACTTAACCTAGTAAGTGCCGACTGGGGGTCAGGGGCTGCACTGTTTCTCTGTTGATCACTAGAAACTTTCTCTCTGCTGAATTTGCTGTGTGATCTTGAGCAAGTCACATCCCCTCTCTGGGCGTCAGTTTTCCAACTGTAAAATGCCATGGTTGGTTGTTCTTGCCTTTAGGGTTTCAATGGGTGCGAACATTCTGGGTAAGACAAGGAAAATTCTTTTTCTGTTGTGTTTTTTTGTGTTTTGTTTTGTTTTGTTTTTGAGGCATAGTCTTGCTCTGTGGCCCAGGCTGGAGGGCAGTGGCACGATCTTGGCTTACTGCAACCTCCGCCTCCCAGGTTCAAGCGATTCTTCTGCCTCAGACTCTCTAGTAGCTGGAATTACAGGCACACATCACCACACCCGGCTAATGTTTTGTATGTTTAGTAGAGACGGGGTTTCACCATGTTGGACAGACTGGTTTCGAGCTCCTGACCTCAGGTGATCCACCCGCCTCAGCCTCCCAAAATGCTGGGATTTACACGAGCCAAGAAAATTCTTGAGGAGTCAAATTCCTGGCTCCCTGATTATTAGGTTGTGTGAGCTTAGGCAAGTTCCCCAGACCCTCTGGGCCTCACCTTCTTCTGCAGGATGGGAATAATAACTCTCACCTGGGCAAAAAGAGGAGGCGTGAGACAGTTTATGCAAGGCACCCAGCACAAGTCCAGCACACAGAGGCCCCTCAGTACAGACCTTCTGCTTCCTGATGAGGAGCTGACCTTCTTCAAGCCCAGACCAGCTCCAGCCAGGCCAAAAAACTACCTGCAGCAAAGGACAGACAGGGGCAGCCGAAATGCACCCAGGCACCGGCTGTTTGTTCGGGCACTCGGCTTGGAATGAATCTCCTTTCATCCCTGCGAGTGAAGTCGCCCGCGCTGGACGGCTCGCGTCCAAAGTGAGTGTCTACAGCCACGCGGGTGCCCATTTGTCACGCGGCGTTTGATGGACTATTCCTCCTTGAGGAATCGTGCTCCCAGACGCTCCTCACATTCCGCAAGGGTCTTTGAAACTTAACAGCGGTTCTTTAAAGGGACAGGAGAGGCATGCTGCATCCCAATACGAGGCTTTGAGCGCGTCAACATTAATAGAGGTCACCATTCCAGGGGACGCGGGGCCCCTCCCAGAAATAAATCAACAGCTGGTGCTGCTGGCCAACCGATTCGTTTTGCTTGAGTTTCCTTCTCAATTGCGTGCTGGTGTCGGGGCCTGGGGGCGGGGGGTTAGAGGGCTGGAGGAGACAGACATTTCTGTGCCCACATTACTGGGCCTTGAAGGGAAGAATCCTGTCTGAAAAGGGCCTGGAGAGGTCATCCGTCATCCTGTCCCTTCCGCTACTGCTACACAGGATGGCGATGTTTGGGGGTGGGACACCAGGGAACATTATGGAGGGTTTCCTGGGTGCCAGACACCTGACTAAGGGTTCAAGGTACATCCTCTCATTTCATTCTTATAGCTAGCTGGGAAAACTAAGGCCCAGAGAGATTAAGATCCTTGCCCAAAGTCACATAGCCAGAAAGAGACTTATCTGAACCTTCAACTCCAATTTCCCCAATCCGAAGTCTGACCTTAACCATGCAGCAGGCTGCCTGTCAGAAAGGCTTTGGGATCAAGAATCCAAGGAAATGGGATTTCCTGACCTGGAGGCCCACTGGGCTGAGGGCCAGCTATCTAGACTGACCTCAGTTTATACGCCTTCTTTCAGTCCTGGTTTGAAAGCACGTTCCCTCTGGCAAGGCCTTTGCACAGTAGGATCTGTGTGAGTCACTCTCATGGCCCCGGGTCCCTCTGACTCTTTTTCCCAGCCCATCACTGTCTGCAGTGAAGCAGGCGCAGACCAGCTTGCCCCTGTGAGGCTCCTGCCACATTTAAAATATTAACAAACAGTTAGATATGGAATGCTTTATGTTTCTGTCGTTTCTCGGTTACTGATTGTTTTATCAATAGTGCTGTTTATGTGAGTTCCACAATTTATCTGGTTCCCTCCCCACCTCCCTGTGTGGCCCTGGGTGAGTCACTGATCCTCCTGAATCACCGCACATGGGCACTGAAAGGGAGTGACTTCAGAGAACATCAATCCAGGCCTTTCATTACGTGGATAATAACCACAGTAGCAACTCAAACGACCTATGGTTCCACCGCAGACCAGGACATCTGCTGGTGGCCCCCAGTGAGCTGTGCTTCCCCGTATGTCTGCCCTCCGCAGACCAGACATCTGCTGGTGGCCCCCAGTGAGCTGTGCTTCCCCGTATGTCTGCCCTCCTGGAGTCCTCTCTCACACTGACTACTGGGGGAGCCATGCCTCTTGCTTTGGTCATTGGGGCATTAGCTAGCAGGAGCAAGTGGGTGCTCTACGGGTGCTCATTCCTTGGGGCGGGGGGGGCTGTGTGTATGTGTGTCAAAGTTTCGATCTGTCACCCAAGGCTGGAGTGCAATGGCTCACTGCAACCTCTGTCTCCTGGGTTCAAGCGATTCTTCTGCCTCAGCCTCCCGAGTAGCTGGGATTACAGGCGTGCACCACCATGCCTGGCTAACTTCTGTATTTTTAGTAGACACGGGATTTTGCCACGTTGGCCAGGCTGGTCTCAAACTCTGACCTCAAGTCATCCGCCCACTTTGAATTCCCAAAATGCTGGGATTTATGCCAGCCAAGAAAATTCTTTGGGAGTCAAATTCCTGGCTCCCTGATTATTAGGTGGTGTGAGCCACCATGCCCGGCTGGGCTTTCGCTCTTGGGACACTCCCTCTCGGAATGCTGCCTTGAGAACTGCAGGCTATAAGGAAGTCCAAGCTATGAAGAAAAACCTAGAAGCCCTGGCAGAGAGCACTAGCTGAGCTCCAGGTCCACAGCTAGCACCAGCTGCCAACCAGATGGCTGAAGCCATCCTGGCCGCCCCAGCCCAGCAAGCCTCCAGCGGCTGCAGCTACATGAATGACCCAGTCACCAACAAGGTGACCGACTCATCTCAGCTGGCCTGGGACACTCCCAGTTTTCAATTCCCAGGAACACTCCCCCAACCCCTACCCCATCATCCTGCAGAACACAGATGGAGCAGAAAACCCAACCCATTAGCCCAGAGAACTAATAAAAATAATCAATACCTGTTGTTTTAAACCTCAGAGTGCTGGGGTGTGTGGTGATACAGCAACAGGTGACTGGAACAAGTCCCTAATGTGTGCCAAGCACTGGACTCAGCCCTGGCTGTAAGAATTTGTAATCTGTACAACAGTCCTGTGAGATGGTTTGATTACCCAGCAAGGGAAGGAAATGAGGCTCAGACAGGCCAAGTGATAAGTCAAGTTCAGGCATGAAGGCAGTGGCAGAGCTAAGGTTCAAACCCCAGTCTAACTCTAGCATGGAAGCTTGGTGAGAACTGTCGCCACACAAGCCCTGGTGTTAAGACTGCCAATTACCAAACAGGAATTCACAGTTCAGAAAGACGTGACTTCCCCAAGACCACACAGCAAGTTAGGACACAGGGCTACCTCTAAGGTAAATCATACGTGTATCTGTATCAGTTATCTAGTGCCATAACAATGCTGTGTAACAAACCAGCCCAAAACTCAGTGGCTTGAAACCACTGGCATTTATTAAGCTCATGAGTCTATGGGTCAGTTGGGTGGCTCTGGTTTGTGTCTGGGGGTTGGTTGGCTGATCTGGGCTGGCTTTGGTTACGGCAACGCAGCTCCTCCCCATGTCTCTTCTCCACCAAGTAGCCAGGCATGTTCTCCTGACAATGACGGAACTGCAAGAGCACTCTAGTGGAAATGTACAAGGCCTAGAATCTGAACTGGCGCATCATGGCTTCCACCACAGTCTATGGCCACGGCACATCACAAGGCCAGACCAGGTACAGAGAACGGGATGATCACCTCTGCCTCTCGAGTGAGAGCAACTGCAAAGTCTCATTGCAGAGCCTGTAGGTATGGGAAAGACAACATGTGAGGTTGTTCATGCAATCAGTTTGTCACAATAGTCTCTGCCATGGGAGGCAGTGTGCTGGGTGTTTTGTACTTGTTATCATTTATTTCTTGAGTCATTCCTGTAATTTAATTACATACTGTTATTAGCCTCCATATCCCAGTTAGGGAAGCAGAGTCAGATAAAGATTAAGTGACTAGCTCAAGGTCAGACAGAAGTAAGTGGCAAAGCTAGAATTCAAGAGTAGGGCTGCTTTACTCCAAAGTGTGTCCCCTTAACAACTGAGCCATCCACCAGCTCCCACACTAAGCTCCAGCCCTGACATTCCAGAGGACAAGAGGCTGGGCTCGCTGAAGGCTCCCATCAGAGTCAGGAGCCCGTGTCTTCCCCAGCCAGCAGTTTCTGCTGATGCGGCGGGAAGTCCTGCTCACAGAGATGAAAGCCTCTTTGCTGGGCAAGGCAGCTCTGCTGACAAAGGACAGCCTTCCTTTGGAGTCAGTCCTCTGGGAGGGGAGCAGGCAGGAGCCATTGGCAGGGAGGGAAGGCAGCTGTGGAGAGCCTTCCCTGAGCATGCAGGGAGGAGCGGGAACTCCCAAGCCTCACCTGCATCTGCGGCACCTAAGGCAGCATGGGGTTCAGAAGACAAAGGCTACCTGGACTACTAAGGCACCAGGGATTACCCAGGCCAAGGGCTTCCGGTACAGATGGAGAAACTGAGGCAAGAGAGGTATAGAGACTTAACTGCCACGAAGCCAGATGGAGGCCAGCGGGACCCTGTGCACTTGTCTTGCCAGCTGGTAGCCCAGCTCATCCCCGAGTCATGTTGGGGTCCTCTCTGGGGGCTCCCTCTGAGAAAGGGGCCCTATAAAAGCAGGGATCTTCCAAGGTGTCACACCACCTGGTCCTTGTGTCTCCTGGGGAAGTCAGGCCTTAGGGAATGTGGAGTCTGCAGAGCTATTTCTGGGTCTTTTTTCAAGGAGATTCTTCCGAACATAGCGCTCATCGGCAAACACCATTTATTACGTCCGCTCCTGGAGCTCCGCTCTCTGAGACAGATAATGCCCCTTATCTCCACCTGGAGAGCAGGCTGGAGGAGGCCCGGAATGAGATGCCTGCTGTAGTGATAAGGCTTTGGAAGCACCAGCCTCTGCAGCTGTGAGCAAACGCAGCACCAGGCCAGGCATAGCATTTGCATTGGGGATTTCACAAAGTGCAGCTCTGGAAGGCTCCATGTGACAATGCAGAGGACGCTGGGGACACACGCCTGGCACACCAAGCAACTCAGGCCTTGCCTCCGCCTCTGATTCCCCAAGGACCTTGAACAAGTCAGGTGACCTCACTGGGTCCCCTTCCCTCATCTGCTCAAGGAGGGGCATGGACCAGGCTAGGGGTTTCCAAAGTGCATTCCTTGGGACCCCCGGGTTCTCCACAATGGCCTCAGGGGCATCTCAAATAGGAGGAAGAGAAAGTGGCATCCTGTCCCTGACCCTGATTGACACCAGACCAGACGTGCTCTAATCTGTGTGATGTGCCGGGAGTCCATGTACGATGTTATTTCCACAAAGGATTTTGCTATTTTAAGGGAATTCCAGGCTAAACAGGCCATGAGGACCCTCTGGGAGTCTCAGGGTGAGGGGTAAGGAAGAGATGGTGGAGAGATGAGACTGAGGGCTGCAGGGCAGTTTGGGGTCGGGGCTCAGGAATAAGAGAGGGCACAACCCCCACCTGGCAGAGCTCCTGTAGCCACCTACTTCATCTCCTCCCATTCAGCGCCTCCCCAAGTCTCTCTGCCATGGAAAATATCGTGCCTGCCTTTCACCTGGGTAGTCTGGCCTGGAAGGCTGAGCTGCAGAGGCAGGGAGTGGGAACAGGGATGCAGGGGATGGGATGGTGGAGGTCGGGGGGCTGACAATCCAGACCTCACTCCTGCCCAGCCAAGTAACCTGGGGCGTGTTTCTTCACTTCATTGGGTCTGGTTTCCTCCCCTGTAAAATGCACAGGGAAGTAATGACTGCCTTGTAGAATTTGGAGGATCAAATAAGATGTTAAAGTGGCCAGGTATGGTGGCTCACACCTGTAATCCCAGTATTTTGGGAGGGGTAGGGGAAGACTGCTTGAGGCCAGGAGCTTGAGACCAGCTTTGGCAAAGTAGCAAGACTCCCCAACTTCTCAAAAAAGAACATTAGCCAGATGTGGTGGCTCGAGCCTGTGGTCCCAGCTGCTTGGAAGGGAGAGGGCAACATGAGCCCAGGAGTTCAAGGCGGCAGTGAGCTGCGATTGTGCCCCTGCATTTCAGCCTGGTGATATGGTTTGGCTGTGTCCCCACCCGAATCTCAACTTGAATTTTATCTCCCTGAATTCTCACGTGGTTATGGGAGGGACCTAGGGGGAATTGAATCATGGATGCCAGTCTTCCCCATGCTATTCTTGTGACAGTAAATACGTCTCACAAGATCTAACGGGTTTGTCAGAGGTCTCTGCTTTTGCTTCTTCCTCATTTTTCTCTTGGCCCCGGGCTGGGCCAGTTTCTTTCTAGTAACCCTAGACAGCTTTGTCAGTGCCTAGGAACGTTCAAAGCCCTAATTTGGGTTCAAACCTTCGGTGAAAAAACTTGGAACTGGCTGGGTCAGAGGCCCTGGGTCAAGGCACTTTGTGATTTTCAGTCAGGACACAGAAAAAAAGTAGGGGACACTGGGGATTCTATTCCTCTGCGAAGCCTCTCACTGCCCCTGCCACACCTTTTCCGGCCACTGCTGCAGGGACCAGTTCTACACAGACTTCAGTAACATCTTGCAAGGGTCACCCCATAGCACTTGAAGCCCCTTCTCTGTAGCAGCGGAGGGGCTCACACAGGCACAGCCCAGGTGTGCAGGGGACTTAACACCCATGGGGGCCACCTCTGCTGGCAGGGACAGAGTCTGACGGGTAAACGTTTCTCCCTCCATCCCCCAGGTACACAGTTCAGAGATGCATTTCCTAAGGCTTCTCCGAATGTTCCAGCAAGATGGAGCCCCGCCCCTCCACACCAAAAGCTAACTTGTGACACTTACATCCCTCTCTATTCTCTTCCCCTCGTCCCCAGAATCAAGCCCCACATAAACTACCTGTACCAAGCCCTGTCTTGGGGTCTGCCTTTGGAGCGGGGGACCCCAACAGAGAGATACACTCCAGGAAACAAGTCTCTAGGGTGATGCGCCTTTGGTGCTGCCTGCCAGGCAGGCTTACAGGGAGTCTTCTGCAGATACCCCAGGGCCTACCAAGAGCCCCCAGCTGGCCATCTCTGGGTCAGGCCACACCACCAGCCACCAGGCATCTGCAGGTGGAAAGTGGGCTGTGATCACCAGTTGAACGTCTCCTGAAGCCCAGCTCCCTGACAAGCTCCAAGAGAGCATCACTGCCCCTGCATGGAAGATTCTACAAGCTTGGGGGATTAAAAGAGCTTTGAGGGGCCAGGCGTGGTGGCTCATACCTGTAATCCCAGCACTTTGGGAGGCTGAGGTGGGAGGATTATTTGAGTCCAGGAGTTCGAAACCAGCCTGGCTAACATGGCGAAATGCCATCTCTACTAAAAGTTAAAAAAAATTAGCCAGGTGTGGTAGCACAGGCTGATAATTCCAGCTACTCAGGAGGCTGAGGTAGGAGAATTTCTTTCTTTCTTTGCTTTTTTTTTTTTTTTTTTTTGAGACACAGTTTGATCTTATTGCCCAGCCTAGAGTGCAATGGTACCATCTCAGCTCACTGCAACCTCCGCCTCCCCCGTTCAGGCAATTCTCCTGCCTCAGCTTCCTGAGTAGCTGGGATTACAGGTGCCCACCACTATGCCCAGCTAATTTTTGTATTTTTAGTAGAGACAGGGTTTCTCCATGTTGGTCAGGCTGGTCTCAAACTTCCAACCTCAGGTGATCCGCCCACCTTAGCTTCTTAAAATGCTGAGATTATAGGCATGAGCCACCACGCCCAGCCTCTATTTGGGATTCTAACCAAAGTTCCTCCAGAGTCTTCTTCATGCACCACCCTACCCCTAAAATGTCCAGGCGGCTGGGGCATTCTGTGCTAACTGTCTTGCTTCTGACGTAGGGAGAAGATGTGGAAGAAATCAGGAGATTAGTGTAAAAGCAATGATTATTACCTCAGACCAGCTAAGGAATCCCCAAACCTCCATGAAAGTGTGGGGATCTGAGACAGAGGGGGTCTAAGCTGCCATTCCCAAAGGAAGCAAGAAGACCCCAAAGTCCCTGCCTCAGCACAGCGTTAAGAGCAGAGCTTGGACTCCCTGTGGGGTCTAAGCAGAGGGCCTGACTCACGCTTCGTTCCCACATCCCGGTCCTGCACGGAGAATGTCTTCTATACACAGAGAGCTGTGGGACCAGAGGAGCCTGTAGGATCAGGAATAGGGGGGCACGGGTGGTGACCAAACGGATCAAAGACTGACAGCCATGCGGAGAACCTCATAGGTGCCAGTGCAAGATGCAATCCACAGGGGGAAACGCGGTGGGGGCCCTGAGCTGACGGGGACTAGGCGTTTGCCCATTGGTCGACTTGGAGTCTTGAAATAAAAATTAAACTCAGTTCTAAAACAATAAAGAGGGCTGCATTTTTCTCACACACAGCAGTTGGTGGACTGAGATGGATAATAATGACAAGCAAGTGTCAAAGATCAAGATCATGGAGGTGCCAGGTTTTCCCCGCTGCAAGTAACACAGCCGTAGACAGCTTTAGGTATCATTCAAGTCCCTATCTCCCATCATTGCCACGTGAATTCTTGGAAGCAAAATTTCTGGAAGTCAAAGGGTACAAAATGCTCAAGGCTCTAAATACAAATAGAAGCTCTTGCTTCCAGAAAGCTCATGGTAATGTCTACATTACCAGGCAGGAGTAAAGAATCTGCCTCACTCCACACTCCCCAGCATCAAGAAACGTAGTTTTATTCACCTCTGCCACTTTAAGGGGCAAAAATTAGCCTCGTCTCCATTTGTATCCTTTGGTTTCTAGAGTGAGGTACAACCGTGGGTTGGGGAAAGAAGTATTAAGACTGTGCGCACCTCGTTCGGCATGCGCGTACGTACGGGAGAGCACCATCCTGTTTCTTGGCCGCTCTGATCATCAGTTTCCTCCTCCATGAAATGGGGGGAATACATCTCTCTTGTAGGAGGGATGGAGTGGGTATCAATTTGTCGTTTGCCTTTTTGACATTCTCTTTTCTCTTCCTTCTTCCTCCCCTTGTCCTAAATTTCTTGCCCACGCGATTTGGCCTTGAGAGGACTTGACTGGCTTAGACCAATCAGTGTCTCCCACCTCTCCACACGGCGATGGGCTCAGGAATGGGCCTGTGTCCCTAGACTGATCAGCCACAGGTCAAATCCTGAAACTGGGATTTGAGCTATTGGGTGGAGTGGATGCTCTCATTTACTCACAGCTGTGGAGGAGGAAGCTGCTGGTGACTCTCTTGGAGCCAGGAGGGGCATGCCTGCTGTGAATGACGCTGACACTGTGGAAGTAGAGCTAAGAAACGGAGAAAAAGAAAACTCACTGCTCCTATTCATACCAATCAATGCATTAGCAGCTGGATAAATCCTTGCCTGAAGCAGACACTACCTCTTTTTCAGTTACGTGAGCCAGTGAATTCTCTTTATTATTTAAGTCCTTTAAATTGGATTTTCTGACACTTGCAACCAAAACTACAGTAATCCGGATGGGTATTAATGCAGAAACAGGGCCTGGTTTGGCACAGAAATGGCATTTGGAAGATCACAGACTTGTGCACAGAGGGATAGAGCAGATAAAATAAGAGCATGGACCTCCATATCAGGCACATCTGGGCTCAAAGATCAGTACCATCTGCTCTGTGCTCTGCTGTGTGAACCTGGGCAAGTGACCTTACCTCTCTGAGCCTCAGTTCCTAGCTGTAACTTAAGGATAAGAACATCTTTCTTCTCAGGGTTCGTGAGAATTAAAATAAAATCCACATAAAGCTCTTTAAAGTTCCTAGCTAGTAATAAATACTCGATAGATTGTCCTTAGTATTTATTAAAGATGTTGTGACTGTAATTTTATTAAAGATGCTGTTACCTATCTCCTATGCCTGGCCGTGAGCTCCTTAGGGGTAGGGGAGAGTTTGAGCCGCCTTGTGTGTCTACCACACCGATCTGCATTATCAATTGTGTTTTTCATTTTGCCTCCTTGAACCCAGGAGTCAGTTCCCTAAGGGCAGGAGCGAGGACGCACAGCCAGCTCTGTCGTAGGCAGATGGGTCATGCCACACTCCTAGATGTGTGAGTCATATGCCCTCCTGAGCCTAGAAGTAACACCCAGCAGGAGGCCATCACCATGCTTCAGTCTTGACCAATGAAGAAACCGAGGCCTGGCGTGGGGAGGTCAAAGACCCCGGGGCCACCGTGGGAGCTGGTGGAACTCACATCTGAGCCCTGGTCTGTCTCCCACCGGGGCCCAGGCTCTCTACACAGGCCTGAGCTGGCATTCAAGACGGTAAGGGGCATCGGTGAGCCGGTGATGCACCCAGCAGGTGAATCGACAAAGGCAAGCCCCTGGCAGGCAGAACTGCGGGTTCAGGGGCAAACCGACTGCACTACGATTACTGTTGGTGTGATCGATGTACAGCTAGACTTCAGTTCTGGTTGCTGCCGCTTGGAAGAGAAGAATGGTGGAGCTGATGAAGAGTAAACAGCCAAGAGGACTGGGGAGAGGAGGCCCAGGCAGCGAGGGAGGAGGAGGCCCAGGCAGCGGGGGAGAAGAGGCTGAGGAGTCGAGGCCTCTCAGTCTGGGGCTCCGGCCTCCGGCTCCTGGGAAGCTGGACAAGAGAGTGAGAAGCCTGTGCCCCTGACTTCACAACCTTCCCCGAAGACAGCTCCTTTAGATCCAGTAAGAGCCCACCCCCTACTCCTACTTAGGCTGTGAGCACACAGCAGGAGCAGTGGCTAAGGGCCTGGAAAAGCCTAGAGAGACCTGGAATGTTCCAAAAATTGATCCAAAAAGAGATATTGGGGGCGGTCCCTCACCTTGGACACCAGAAAACAGGCATCCTGGTGACTTAGCAGGAACACTGCTGAAACGGGGGCTCCGAGAATTGTGTGGCTCACCCAAGGTCCCACAGCTGGGCAAAGAAAGCCAATTAGACTTGGAGTCCATGCTCTTTCCTGGCACCAGGAGCTTTCCTCCCAGAGGACATAGGCAGCTGGGCGCCCCTACACCTGCCCTCCCTCACAGGCCCTGCCCCACGGAGCCCAGGGCTGCCTGCACTGAGTCAGGCCGTGTTTGGCAGCCACATTTGTCTCTGAGGCCTGAGATGGGAAATCCTGCTCTCCTACCCCCTCTGCAAGGCTGGGGCAGGCCTGAGAGGCTTAGCATACCTATTGGACAGATGAGGAAACTGAGGCTCATAGAGACACATGACATGTCCCCATTCCCCAGCCAGCAAGAGGCACTGTGGAATTTAGAGCCCAGGTCTGTTCTTACCTTCTGTTCCCCCACAGGCAGCTCTGAGCTTCGGCTGCAAAACCAGAGGCTGGAGGCTCTTTCCAGTAGAACCTGTGTCTGACAAGGTGGGGAGGGCCTGGAGCTTCCACAGGCAGTGAGTTTCTCAGGATGCAGAAACGCCAGGGTGGGCAAGCCAGACACTCTCTCCTTCTCCGAGGCTACAGGAGGCAGAGGTGACAATTTACAAGCACCTCGGGATGATGGGGGAACCATCTGTGCAGACACCCAGTGCCTTTGAAAACAATTTAACTTTACATTCCTTCCCGTCCTCAGCCTTCCTCTCTCTCCCCACAGCTATCGATCCACCAGGTCCCCTCTGCTCCTTCCAGCAACATATCCAGCCACCGGCTCAGCCACCAACCTGCCACACCACCAGAGCACCTTCACCTCTGCAGCCCTGGCTTCCTGTCTGAATCTGCAGATGACAATGGCTGCACTCCACACGACTGTTTTTAGGGTGGTTCCTGGCACTTCACAAGCACTCGGTAATGTGGGTTTCTTTTTTTTTATTATTTTTAAATTCATTTATTTATTTTGCTGTTGTTGCTGCTTACTCTTTTTTTTTTTTTTTTAATTTTTTTATTTCCATAGGTTTTGGAAGAACAGGTGGCATTTGGTTATGTGAATACATTCTTTAAGTAATGTTGGTTTCTTTCCTGGCCAGAAGCAGCCACAGCTCGGGCCCCTCAACACCCCAGGCCCGCGCATCCCTCCTGTCTCCTCGCGGCTCCAGGGAGATCCTCGCCGTGCCTCTGCTACTTGTCCTCCCTCCTTCCCCAGAACCCAGGATCACACATGTCCATTTCCTCGGGAGTCATTTCCCCAAGATTTGTTCCCTGCTGTCCAACCAGGGCCTGGAGCAGGGCCCAGCCCCTTCTCAGAGCTCAGTAAATAATGAGCAACTGACCAATCAACAGGGAACACCAGATCCAGCAAGTTGCTGCCAGGAACCCCTTCCTCCAGGAAGACTTCCCTGACTTCCACCTGGGCCAGGCTAGGGACTCCTCATACAAGATTCCCTGACCCCCCAGAACTGTAAACTAGTTATAAAGTGTAGGTTCTGGGGTCCAAGTCTCAGCTCTCACCGATTAGCCGTTTGTCTTTGGGCGAGTGGCAAAACCTCCCTGTGCTCCCATGTCCTCACCTGTAAAATGAGGATGACAATACCAGTATCTGCCAGAGAGCATCCTCGTGAGGCGTCACAGGACACATACAACACACAGAATGAGGCCCAACGCATTCCGAGCACTCACAGGCACAAGCAGTGTGTGTGTGGTCATTGGGAGGGCGCCATATTATATCTCATTTAACTGCCTTCTGCCACCTGCCTGTGAACCCGTCAGCACCTGTAGCTAAGCCCATCAGGTGTTGCTTCCCCTCCCATCACCGTCCCGTGAGCCTCCTGCTGACCTTGGCCTTCCCCTCCAGCGGCTGCCCTGCATCTCTTCTTCAGCAGCTCCTACCATCACCGGCCCCACAGCTACAGGGAGGTGAGCTGTGTGGGAGTTGACAGCTCAAAGCCTCGTCCTCAGCCAATGACTGACAGGTCCTCAAGTCGGAACCAACTCCAGAGTGCCCTGCAGAATGAGGCTGAGGACACTCTCTGTGGGGCTTTGCTGGAAATCACACCCAGGCTTGGTGGCTCCCACCTCCCCAGCTCCTTCCCTGCTTCCCCCACTCCCTTGCTCTTTCTCCTGGGAGCACAGATTGTACCCAAATCCTCATGCCCCCTTGCAGCCACCTAAGACAGTGGCCAAGTCTGTTCACCTCTGTCCCAAGCCTAGCAGCGCCCAGGCACGGGCTTGGACAATGTGAACTGAGCAATGTCATCAGGAATAAGACTAGGGGAGTCAGCCAAGGGAGGAATCCTAAGAGGGAGGAGAGGAAGCTGAGAGCCTGGGGCCTCCCCATCTCAGCCTCCTCACCCTAAGCACGCGCAGCCCCCTCCCTTGCCCGCACGGAGGAGCCATTTGCAGCCATAAATGTTCAATGGAGCGTGTGGTCTTTAGCGCACGGGCCTTGAGCTGCATAAACAAGGTTGTAAAATTTAAAGGCAAACCAGGCTGGGATCCCAGGGGCGGCCACACTGACATCACAGATGGAGGTGGGGGTTGTGCGGAGGAGCAGGAGGCAGCCGTGACAGCACTGAAGCTGGGACAGAAAGAAGGGGCAGCTGGCCTTACCTGATGGTGGCTCGCGTTTTTTCTTTTTGTCGTCCTTTGACTGGAATGGAAGCAGGCCCTCAGTGAGACTGTGCCGCAGCTCCTGGAGGGTAGATGGTTTGTCTTTTCCAAAGAGAATCAGTGTTCCTCTCTGCCGATGAATAAGCGACCCAGCACGGGATTGTACATTCTGGGGCTTCAGCTTCGAGTGAACAAGATAAAGTCCTTGCCCGCCTGGAGCTTACATTCTAGAGGAAGGGAAAAAAAACACAAGTTAAAAAAAAAAGTAAATAAGAGAATCATGGTAACATTAATATTGACCGGTGATGGAAAAATGAGATTGGAGCCAGGCCTGCCGGCGGGGCGTATAATTCAGCACTTTGAGAGGCCAAGGCAGGCGGTAACTAAGTGTTGAAATAGAACCATTTTGGCCTCTGTTTTGGATGAGGCCCTAAGACAGCAAATGCCAACCTCATCCTCATTCCAAGGCGAGGTGTGAGACCACACAAGCAGGATTTCAAAGGCAGTAGCCAGGAACTGGCCCCGATGATCCTTCCTCTAGCTTAAAAGAGGTTGGAGGCCAGGCATGGTGGCTCACGCCTGTAATCCCAGCACTTTGGGAGGCCATGGCGGATGGGTCATTTGAGGCCAGGAGTTCAAGCCTAGCCTGGGCAACATGGCGAAATACTCTCTTTACTAAAAATGCTAAAATTAGCCAGGCGTGGTGGTGCACATCTGTAATTCCAGCTACTCAGGAGGTTGAGGCAGGAGAATCGCTTGAACTCGGGAGGTGGAGGTTCTAGTGAGCTGAGATTGCACCATTGCACTCCAGCCTGAGTGACAGAGTGGGTTTCCATCTCAAAAAAAAAATATA
Source organism: Alouatta palliata (assembly GCA_004027835.1). Lineage (NCBI taxonomy): Eukaryota > Metazoa > Chordata > Mammalia > Primates > Atelidae > Alouatta > Alouatta palliata. Next base: position 30,687 of record PVKV010002898.1, on the reverse strand, counting down.
TGAAAGAAAAAGAAAAATGGATTGGGAGGGAAGCCTACTTCAGAGGGGAGAATCACAATGGAATGAGACTACAGTAACACTTGTGGGACCTCTGGCCTCCTGAGTACCCAGGAGGGAGGTGTTGGCCACAGAGTTCTTTGCTGTTGAGCAGAGGACAGCTGTTCCATCAGCAGGCCACTCCAGCCTTCTTCCTGCTCCCTTCCCTGCAAATCAGGCAACTGTTTACAGATCCCTTTTTTTACTTCTCTCTCTACTGTCATTGTCTCCTTCCACAGTGCAGTGGCATGATCGTAGCTTACTGCAGCTTCGAACTTCCTGGGCTCAAGCAATCCTCCCACCTCAACCTCCTGAGGAGCTGGGACTAAAGGCACATGTCACCAAGCCCAGCTAATTTTTTAAATTATTTGTAGAGACAGGGTCTCAATATGTAGCCCAGGCTGGCCTCGAACTCCTGGGCTCAAGTGATCCCCTTGCCTCTGCCTCCCACGTGCTGGGACTATAGGCACTATGTCTGACCTGGGCCCATCTTGGGGAGCATTGCTGAGTCAGGAGTTCTCCTGGGAGGATACATGTGGCCAGCCCAGCTTCCAGACTCCTCACATCATCAGTCGTGATGCATGTGGACTCTGGAGCCACAGTCCTGGGTTCAGTTCCCACATCTGCCATTTACTATCTGTGTGCCCTGGGCAAGAACCTCCCTTCCCTGAGCCCCATTCCCTGCACTGTCAAATGGAAATAACACTACTTACCTGGTAGTCGCTGGGAGGATTCGATGAGGCAGGATGGCGCAAACTAAGCCTGCCACAGGGCTAGCGAATACTGTTTCCATCATCATCATTCTCTCCTTCCTGTGACCAGGGATAGCTCTGCCACCAACATAAGCTGATCCAGCAAGCTGGGAGATGGGGCAAAGGCAAAGAGTCGGGGACTCAGGGATGCCGGCTGCAAGAGTCTGGCTGAGCGAGGAAGAGAAGCAACCAGTCAAGTGGGGATGGAAGTAGCTGGCGTGGTGAGGAAGGGGCTTGGGCGGAGAGGCGAGGCCCTGAGGGCTTGAGGATCAGGACAAGAAGGAACGTGGAGTCAGGTGGGGGCTGCATGGCCTCATTCAGGAGACCCCACGGCAGATTCTGCAGGCAGGGAGAACAGTCCTTTCCAGCTCTGGGGGGTCCTGTTGAAAGTTACCCCAATTTGCAAGATGAGGGAGGCAGCAGAGGGCGGTAGAGGTGCTTGATAGGCCTGGGCCAAATCCTGGCTGCAGGGCTGTGTGAACTTGGCCGAAGTAACTTACGCTCCTTAAGCCTCAATGGCAGCATCTGTAAAATGGGGACAACCCTAGACTCCACCACACAGGGTCATTTCGAGGACTGAGGGAGATGACGCATGAAGTCAGTGCTCACTGAATGCAAGTTAATACAGTCACAGTGAGGAGTCTCTGGTTTTAAGATTGGGTGAACCTAAGACTCAAAATTTTAAGATTCTGAGTGAGGAGTTTAAATTCTTACTAGAAGGTTGGGTCTGTGAGGACAGGGGTTTGGTCTGTGTTGTTCATGGCTTTACGAATAGTACTTGCACCCAGGGCCCGGCGTACAATAGGTGGGCATATGTGTGTGTATTCACATGGGTGTTTGGTGAGTGAGTGAATGAGTGAATGAATGAATGAATGAATGGGCAAGGCTGACCACTCTCTGTCCAGTTGCTCAAACCAGAAATGAGGCTGCCTGCACCCCGTCCTCCACTTCTCCTAAGGAGCAGACTCCCCGGCGGCTCCCCGTCTTCCTTCCCGTAATGACAGCCACCCTCGCTCAGGTGGAGCCACTGCCGCTCTGCATTGGCCTCTCAACTTTCAGTCCCACCTGTCTTTTCCTCCCATCTTAAAAATCTCATTTGCAGAAAGAAAAGAAGTTCATTTACCAAATTGGAGGCATCCTGCTGCAGGGCTGAGCCATTAGCAGGCACAAAAGAAAGTCGTAGCTCAGTCGCTTACAAAATTAACAAGGAGGAGCTTGAAGCAAGGAATCTATCTGTGCTAGAATAAAGGATGGCCTCCCAGGAACCGCAGGTCGCAGCACATCTGCCTGCTCAGGAAGTCCTGGAGTGATCAACTGGCAGCTGGTGAAGTGAGGGCCTTGGCAGGGGGATGGAGGAGATGACCAGCCGTGATCATTCACAGCCCTGGACCACGGCAGAGTGGGAACCCCACAGCAGTGACAATCACGCTGACAGCTCTGCTCTCTTCTTCACCCCAGGACACTTGGAACCTGAGTCCAGCCACTCCTGCCTCATTAACCAGCCTACACAGGGCCCTGCAAAATGTCTTCATTAGGTGGCCACACTGGCTTGCGTAAATTAATTTGATGAAGATAATGAAGTTCATCAGAGCAGAGCTGACCATGTTTCCAGGAGCGAGTGTCCTGAGGGCTGAGCTCTGAGGACCAGGAGCTAGGGAGTGGTGAATGGGCTTTGCCCTCATGCAGTCCCCCCAGCCCAGAAGCATTTTATCCTGAGCAGGGTGAAGGACCCAGGGAATCCATCTTGTCCTAATGGTTTCTGGAAACAAGCTGGGCTTCAGTCTTGGCTTTGCCATGTGCCACGGGTGTCTAGTTACCTGGTTTCTGACAGCCTCAGTTTTCTCAGCTGTAGAATGAGCATAACAGTCCTGCCTCCCAGCACTTAACGAGCTAAGTAACAAAACACACATAAAGCATTCGGCACATGCCTGGAGTACATAGTGGGCCCTCGATACATCATAGCAGTTAGTTTTATCACTGAAGTAAAATAACGGAAGCCTCTCTGAACCTGGGGCATCCAGGTTGGAAAGTGGCTCTTTTAGCTAAACCGTTCAAGCCTGGTTTTCCTGAGCCTCTCATGCTGCTCTGTTCCTTTTGGGGTTCAAAAGGTTGACAAATCTGGCCAAGGTCACGGAACTGGTAAGTAGCAGATGTAGGATTCAAATCCAGGCCTTCTAACCCCAGAGAAAAGCCAATGTATGTGCTAAGAAGTGTGTGGGCCTGCAGATAACGGGCAGAGCCAGGGTAGAGCAGTGCCTGTACATGTTGGATACTTCTGTTTCCTCTCTGAGCCAGACTTACCAACATGGTCAGTTGCAGGGAAGATTTAAACAACCTTGAGGTCACATTGGCCACTCACAGTGGGTAGAAAAACTGTCAGCTTAGGGGTTAGGAGAGCTGGGGTTCAGGCATAGGTCGGTCACAACCATCTGTGGCACCTTAACCAAGTTGTATCCCTCTCTGAGCCTCAGTTTCCCCATCTGTAAAAGAGAAGGAAGGTTTCTGACCCCGAACACCCCCCAGCTTATTCCTTACAGATTCTCCTCTGAGCCACCTGGTCTTTGGTTTGGGGTACCTGAAATTTGACACCACACATCCTGCATCCTGGCACGGTGTCATTCCATGGGGCAGAGCTCACTGGAGCCATCTGCATTCCGTCTCCTCAGACAGAAGCAAGAAGACCTAAGGGTAGATGTCAGGGGTTCTCTGATTCTAAACAATGCGGTATTGTGGGGATGAAGGATCCTGAAACGGTCGTTCTCCTTGGGATGTAAAATCCAAGGAGAGCTTGGGTGACAACTGCTGCTCCAGGAGGAAGAATAACAATGATAGTGCTAAGCATTTGTTTCCCTTGCTGTAAATGAGAGTGATGCATTGGGTGTCTAATTAGCAAAACACTCAGTAGTTGGTGTAATCTAGTCCTATTCCCTTTCTGACAGCCTCTGCCGTGTCGACCCATTTCAAGCTTGAGCTGCCGGTAATATCAGGCAGATAATTGTAATACTGAAAATGAAAAATCAGATCAGAGTCATCGGAGGCTCCCATTAAATTGATTTAGGACTGGAAACATTAATGGGATTCCCTTTCCTCCCCCCTCGTCTCCCGCCCAGTCTCTGCTTCATTCTGTCCCAGAGCAGGGCCACCGCACTTTGAGAGGGAATCGGGGAGCATCCTGAACCGCAGATCCCAGCTCAATAAGTCTCTGCCCCTCAGCTTCTGACCTGCTGCCATCCTACCCTGAAAAACAGGAGGCACCTCCCTGGAAGGCAGTGGTGCTGGTAAGAGGAAAGCACCCAGCACTGGGGAATATGAGAGAACACGTGTACACTTCCTTTCCTTTCCCGTTGAGAACTGAGCCTCAGAGAGAGAGAACAGCGCAGCCCGTGCTATTTCTAGTTAGATAAGGCGAAGAAACAGAATTGGCATGAAATGGATCCCATCACTTGCAGTGACAGAAATCAACTCAAACTAACTTAAGGAGAAAAGAACATTTATTGGCTCATGAAACTGGAAAGTCCAGAGGAAGAACTGGCTCAGAGACGCAAAGAACCCAGAGGTGTCACCACCACTGTTCTGTCCCTGTCTTAGCCTCCCTCCTTCTCATGTGGCCGGGACTGCTCCATACTGAGCGGGGGTGGGAATGGAAGTGGGGGGCATAACCACACCGATTCAGGGTTTACATCAGCCCAATTTAGCAATCCCAGAAAAATCTGAGAGCTTCGCTCACCCAGCATCAATATGTAAAAGCCAGGGAAGGGCTCTGATTGGTTCATCTTGGGTCACATGCCCGTCTCTGGACCAATCACTATTGCCAGGGATGAGTCATTCTACCGATGAGGCCTGGATCCCGCATCCACTCCTGCGGGGGAAGGGATAGGGTGGTGTTTTTTTTTTTTAGACAGAATCTTGCTCTGTCACCAGGCTGGAATGCAGTGGCGCAGTCTTGGCTCACTGCAACCTCTGCCTCCTGGGTTCAAGCGATTCTTCCGCCTCAGCCTCCTGAGTAGCTGGGACCACAGTTGCGTGCCACCACGCCAGGCTAACTTTTTTGTATTTTTAGTAGAGACAGGGTTTCACCATGTTGGCCAGGATGGTCTCGATCTCTTGACCCCGTGATCTGCCCACCTCGGCCTCCCAAAGTGCTGGGATTACAGGTGTGAGCCACGGCACCTGGTCAGAATAGGGCACTGTTTAAATTGGCAACCCCACCAAGTGAGCAGGTGAGGGAGAATTTCAAAAGGATGCTTTACTACCAGAATAGGAGACCACCCCAAAACTAAGCATCTTAAAAACAGCAGACTTTGTGATGATCTCTCATGATTCTGTGTTCAGCTGGGCAGTTCTCCTGCCAGACGATGGCGTCTGGGCACTTGACCAGGCAGCAGCATCCGAGATGACTCCCCCATGTATGTGCTGCCTGGGCGGGGCCAACTGGCGGTGCCAGGCCTCTCTCTTGGGTTCTCTGTGTCTCCATGAGTCTGCCCACACAATTTCTCCGTCAGGGTACCTAGACTTCTTTTAGGATGAAGGCTCTCCAAAGCATGAAGGCAGAAGCTGCCAGTCTCAGAAAAGACACAGCACTCCTTCCATCATATTCCACAGTTCAAAGACCAACTCAGATTCAAGGGGAAGGAAAACAAACTCCACTTCTCAATGGCAGAAGTGGCAAAGAGTCTTCTACCACCTTTAACTCACCCTGGGAGGGTTGAGCACATCAAGAAGCACCCTATGGAGGTCCTGCTTGGGGCCAGGCCTTGTGCTGGGGGCTGGGGCTGAAGTTCCCTCCCTCAAGAGAAACAGGATCTCTCAAAGGACGCAGGATGCTCTCACAAGGAACTGCCCCACCGCCCTGCCACATTGCTATGGAAACCTGGAGGCTCAGGGGCTCCTACTGTTCCTGCCTTCCTCGTACCTGAGGCAATCCAGTGAAATAGAAGAAGAGAAGTCCTTTCCCTGGGAGAGAAGGGAGAGTCAGGAGGCTCCAAGGAGGGCATGGAGGCCACTGAACCCATGGCTCCTGGGGCTGCCAGAGGTTAGGTTTCTGATTCTCCTAAATCAAGACAGAAAAGTTCTGGAACCAAATCGACCTGTGTTGGAGTCTAGGGCCTCCAAAGACCAGTCACGTGGCCTTGGATAGGTCACTTTGTGTCTCTAAACCTCAGTTTGCTCATCTCTAAAATGGATTTGAAAGCAGCACACATCTAAGTCTTGGAGGAGACAACCAGGCTGACAGCACAGGAGCATCACCATGTTGGATAAACACCACTATTCCAAGTTCCCCTTGATTGAAAAACTGCCTAAATCCAACCGCAAAACATCAGCCTAATGGCTACTGTCAACATAACCAGAAACATTCCAACTCTAAGATAAATCCCCACTCCAACCAGAAACATGCTAACCCTGAGGTAGCCTCCCCTCCAACCAGAGACGTTCCAACCCCTCAGTAAACTTTCCCTCACATAGAAACATTCCAAGCCTGAGATAAGCTCCCCGCTTCCTAAACCCTTAAGTATCTTTAGCCTGTAAGAGAGAACACTCCTGACCAAAATCGGCCAGAAGCCCCTCTCAGGTTTATTCTCCAAAATAAACCTGTCTTTGGCTGTTGAGCTGCTTGTTGTGTTTCTTTCCTCTTTCTTTAACTCTTACACTAACATTCTTGAAGAGTCTGGTGCAGTGCCTGGCGCATAGTAGGTGCTGAACAACCAGGGCCTATTAGAACAGGTGCCACCACACCCCATCTACTCCTGTCTGCAGTTCTGAGGTCTGTGCTGGGCAGCTGAGGATGCCTGTGCTGTGGTTTCGTCTCAGCTTCTTTAGCTCCTTTGCACCCAAGTGCCCAAAGTTCCCCTTTACCCCTGGTCCAGAACTACACTGGAAAGAGTTGACCCCATGGTCCCTCCCTGCTGTAACCATCCTTTGGGGACTACCTGCCCCTCTGAGCTCCTCCGTCCCTGCCTGTGTGGTTCAGGCCAGCTAACAAGGTGGACTCAACACACTTATTTTGTTTTACACACTTTGAGTTTGGGCCTCTTGAACCTCACACCCAGAGAAACACACAAAAAGGATGTAAATAGGCCCTCTGGTATATACAAAACAGTCTGTAAATGCATGGACCTTAGAAAGGAAAAATGAGGCAAAACTAAAAAGATAAATAAGTAAAATAAATGCATGGCCCTGAATTTGCCAAAGAAAAAAATGTCTGCTCACCCAATTACAGAAATATCAAGACAAGAAAATTGTATCTCCTCATTAGAGTTAGGTTCAGACCAGAAAGAACTCACAACAGCTTCTGGACGGGAGCTGAGGAATCCCTGGCCACCCTGGGCCACAGTGCTCCCTCCACACCTCAGTTCCTGAAGCCACAAGCCCCCAGTCCTGGGTTTGAGAACAGAGTCCAGCCTTACAGTGGTGCCCAGTTCTCCTGCAGCTGAGCACCCGGATCTCCCCGCCTTCCAGATAGGGTCCTTGCAGAGGATGGTCCCCAGCTCCAGGCTCGGTCCCATTGTGTCAGCGCCACCCACACACAACAATGCACTCACAACAGGTCAGGCCAACCATTAATGTTATTATCATTAAAAATAGTTGCCCCTGATGGCGCTCCTCCCCTTCACCAGGCCCTGTGCTGAGCACTATGTCCACATCACTTCCTCTAATACCAGCAGCAGCTCAGGATAAGTCCCGCTACCACCATCTTACAGAGGGGGAAACTGAGGCCAGCAGGGGTAGAGCCCCAGGAGTGGAGCCAAGTGAGAGACTCCACATCTGTGAGGCCCCAAACCACAAGCATTCTCTTCCCTGAACTTTCGTTTTCCTTCCCTTTCTTCCTTCCCTTCCTTCCTTCCTTCCTTCCTTTTCTTCCTTTCTTGCTTTCCATCCTTTCTTTCCTTCCTCTCTCTTTCTTTTTCTTTCTTTCTTTCCTTCCTTCCTTTCTCTCTCTCTCTTTCTCTTTCCTTCCTTCCTTCCTTCCTTCCTTCCTTCCTTCCTTCCTTCCTTCCTTCCTTCCTTCCTTCCTTCCCTCCTTCTTTTTGACAGGGTTTTACTCTGTCCCCCAGACTGGAGTGCAGTGGCATCATCACAGCTCATTGCAGTCTTAACTTCCTGGGCCCAGGTGATCCTCCTACTTCAGCCTCCCAAGTAGCTACACCACAGGCATGTGCCACCACTCCCAGCTAATTTTTTAATTTTTTATAAAGACAAGGGTCTCCCTAGTTGGCCAGGCTGGTCTCAAATTCCTGGGATCAAGCGATCCTCCTGCCTCAGCCTCCCGAAGTGTTGGGATTACATCTGTAATTCCAGCTACTTAGGAGGCCGAGCCAGGAAAATCGCTTGAACCCGGGAGGCAGAGGTTGCAGTGAGCCAAGATCACGCCACTGCACTCCACCCTGGGGGACAGTGTAAGACTGTCAATAAAAAAATAAATAAATCTAAAAAAGGAAGGTGCTGAGGACTCAGCAAGATGCCTATGCCTAGGTGTGTGACCCTCCAAGGAGGGGCTTCTCGGAATACAGGCAGACACCTGGCAGGCCTGAGAGAGACAGTGATAAGCAAGTTAACGAGGCTCACTGGAGGCTGCAGGCTGAGTGCCTCACATGAATAAGCTCATTTCATCCTTGAAACAGCCCATGCAGTCAATGCTGTGAATAGCCCCATGTTCCGGAAGGGGAAACTGAGGCCCAGGGTTTGCAAGCATCCTACAGCTTGCATTGACACGTCACCTGTTCTCACATGGGGTCCTCGGGCAGCAAAGTGCCTGAGGGTTTGGGGGTGTTGGGAAACGGACTTTGTTTTCTGGCCAAGGATAGGGGCAGCGGGTGGTACGAGGTTAAAGGCACAGCATTGAGTCCACAGCCCTGGGTCTGCTTCTGTGCTGTCTGTCCCAGGACAAGCGACTTCAGCTCCCTGACCTCCATTTCCTCTGTAAGGTGGGGACAATAATAGCATCTCCCCCTGGGCGTGGTTGTGATGACTCCTGAGATGGAAGGTAGAACGCACGCATCACAGTGCCGGGACCCAGCGAGGGTGCAGCACATCTGGAGGGACTTGGGCTCACAGAGGATCACTCAGCAAACTGGTGACAGAGCCAGAACTCGAACGCAGGTCTCTGGACTCCAGGACCCTCCTGAACCCACATACCGGGCACCGGGAAGAGCCCACCGCGCAGAGGAGGAGCCTCGGTTTTCTGCCTCAGGCGGAGAGCCCAGGATGACGGCCACTCCCCAGGAAGGGCTTTGTGGTTTCTGTGGAGATGAAGAGCTGACAAGAAACAGCTCAGGTAATTATATTAATTTTCCTCCATTTACACATTCTTGCTACTTGCCATTTCGCCAGGAATGTGTAAATGAGGAGTTCAGAGTGGCTGGCAATGCCATAATTAGCTCTGCATTGTTAAAAAGTTTCTGTTTCGTCTCTCATTATTGGGTCTCTTTCACAGTTGGGGGACCTGTCTCCCATTCGGACTGGGGGCTTACCAAGGGCACGGGGTTGATCTCCCCCTTCAGCCCGGGGATCTCCACCCTCGGATTGGAGAATCCTCTGAGGACAGGGAAATATCTCCCCCAGCAGACTAGAGACTCCTCCTGGGCAGAAACTAGATCTTCCCCACATGGGAGAGCAGAGCCAGGGCTCCCTGCAGACTCGTGGCTTCCCCTTCAAACTTGGTGACAGGAGCTGTGCATCCTACAGCAGCCTGCGAGCTCCCTAAGATCAAGGCCATCTCCCCCAGCAGATGGGGAACATCCCAGTTCAGTGGCTATCACCCATCAGAGTGCTGGGACTGTGGAGACTAGAGCTCAGACCCCATCCTCCCGTGACCACCCTACCACCCCCATGGCCTCCTGCACTAACACACAGGAGTCTTTGGAGTCTAAAGAAAGCAGGCATTGAGGCCAGGCACGGTGGCTCACACCTGTATTCCCAGAAATGTGGGAGGCTGACATGGCAGATCGCTTGAGCGCAGGAGTTCAAGACCAGCCTGACCAACATGGCAAGACCCTGTCTCAGCAAAAGATTGAAAAACTAGCCAGGCATGGTGGTGTGTGCCTGTGGTCCCAGCTGCTCAGGAGGATCTTTTGAGCCTGAGCAACACAGCAAGACCCTGTCTCAAAAATAAAGCAGGTATTGGGCCCTCCAGAAGGCATGCTTCAGAGGCTCCATTACCCCCAGGGCACCACAGGGAAGCTGCTGGGCTGTGTGTGTATCCGAGGCTTTCACAGGGTCAAAGCCCACATGTTGGCGTCAGGAAGGCCGGCTCCACTCTGAAAGGGCAACAGGCCTGTGCCCAGTGGTCTGACATGGCTCTGGCCCCAGTGATGGCTGCAGTCTCTTCCTGAGCCCAGGTTTAGAAACAGTTCACGCCAGCTTGGACTGAAACACAACCTCAAGCCCCAGCCTCAGCCCTCTCAGGACCAGACCTCCCAGAATCCCTTCAGTCCTCCCTCCCCCAGCCCCAGCTCTAGCCCAAGCCTCAGCTCATGGCCCAGCCCCAGCCCCAGTCTCAGCCCTTCCCAGGGTCTCCCTCAGTCCTCCTTCCCCCACTCCAAGGCTGTAAGCACTCCAGCTCCAAGGCTTCATCTCACATGCCTCCCTTTCTAGTTAATTTTGAGGATTCCCAGAGATAATGCCTGTAGACGCAGCGGCAGGGCCTGAAGACGCACTAGAAACCACTCACACCTGAGGCTCCCTGGGTGCTCACAGCCACCCCTTAAGGAAGGCCTCAAAAGCCCATTTGTTCAGCTAAGGACATAGACGCCCAGGAGGTAGCACTCGTGGAAGGCCACACAGTCAGTACAAAACGGAGCCGAGATCCAAACTCAAATCTGCTCCAACGCCCACATATGCTGCCTCCAGGAAGCCTTCCTTGGTTGACTCTTTTTGCCACCAGCAGCCTGCCCATTGGACTACATGTTCAGAGAGGACAGGGACACTCTTACATCCCCAGTAACTAGAGCCTAATGTCAGGTTCAGCAAAGGTGCTTAGTTGTATAGTGGGGGCGATTTGTTGGAGACAGTTTGTTTTTTTTTTTTTTTTTTTTTGTTTTGAGACAGAGTCTTGCTCTGTTGCCAGGCACCAAGCTGGAGTGCAGTGGTGCAATCTTGGCTCACTGCAACCTCCACCTCCCAGGTTCAAGCAATTCTCCTGCCTCAGCCTCCCGAGAAGCTGGGACCACAGGCGTGCACCACCATGCCCAGCTAATTTTTGTATTTTTTAGTAGAGACGGGGTTTCACTAAGGTCTCAATCTCTTGACCTCGTGATCCGCCCGCCTCGGCCTCCCAAAGTGCTGGGATTACAGGCGTGAGCCACCGCGCCCGGCTGTGTTGATATCTTAAATGCTAATGTGATGATATTTGGAAGTGGGGCCATTAAGTCATGAGGGTGGAGCCCCCATGATGGGGTTTATGCCTTTATAAAAAGGAGAAAGAGGCCAGGCATGGTGGCTCACACCTGCAATCCCAGCACTTTAGGAGGCTGAGGCAGGTGGATCACATCAGGTCAGGCATTCGAGACCAGCCTGGCCAACATGGCAAAACCCCGTCTCTACTAAAAATACAAAAATTAGCCAGGTGTGGTGGCATGTGCCTGTAATCTCAGCTACTTAGGAGGCTGAGACAGAAGAATTGCTTGAACCTGGGAGGCGGAGGTTGCAGTGAGCCAAGTTCACGCCACTGCCCTCCAGCCTGGGCAACAGAGGAAGACTCTGTCTCAAAAAAAAATGGAGAAAGAGACCAGAGCTTACACTCTCTGCCATGTGAGGACACTGCAAAAAAACAGCCGCCTGCAACCCAGGAGGAGCCTCCCAGACACTGAATCTGCCAGCTCCTTGCTCTTGCACTTCCAGCCTGCAGAACTGTGAGAATAAATGTTTGTTGTTTAAGCCTCCTGGCAAGTGGTATTTTGTTAGAGCAGCTCGAGCTGAGACAGGGGGATATAACCTAGAACAAACAACCCGCTTTGAGTTCCAAATTTGACATGTTTGTGTCCACAGCAAGACTATCCTCTTGAAAGTCTGGCTTTGTTGGGGTAGAAAAAATTTTAAATGATAAAAGCCACAGCTTGCTCCGGGCACTTGCTATAGAGCATAGGCAGCCATGCCGGCTCGCTCCGCCTAGGTCCCCTCTCTGGCTAACAAGGAAGCAGACAGGACTGCCAGGGACCTACGCCTCTAAGGGCAGCTCAGCCAGGCACCCTGCTGGTGGGGGTTGGAGGAGAAAGTGCTTCTCTGACTCCCAGAACCCCTCAGCGGGCTTGGGCCCCAGGTACCCACTCAGTAAACTGCTCAATATCTCCCCCCACATTGGCTGCCTTCCCTTCCCCATTTCATGCCCCCGTCAGGGCTTCACCTCCCAAACAAACGAACTGAATCAAAATCCTTGTCTCAAGCTCTGCTTCCTTTTACGAAGAAAGAACAGAGCTCAGCGCCTGAGCAGCACATGGCTCCTACAGGCCAAAGGGCAGCTTTTTTTTTTTTTTTTTTTTTTTTTGAGACAGAATCTCACTCTGTCACCAGGCTGGAGTGCAGTGGCACAATCTTGGCTCACGGCAACCTCTGACTCCCAGATTCAAGTGATTCTCCTGCCTCAGCCTTCTGAGTAGCTGGAACTACAGGTGCGTGCCACTACGCCCAGCTAATCTTTGTATTTTTAGTAGAGACGGGGTTTCACCTTGTTGGCCAGGATGGTCTTGATCTCTTGACCTCATGACCCGCCTGCCTTAGCCTCCCAAAGTGCTAGGATTACAGGCATGCACCGCCACACCCAACTGGAAATCCCTTTTTAAGCAGCGAGTCAGCAACAGGATGGACTGACAGAACCCGGCCTCTAGGAGTCAATCAGAAAGGCTGGAGGGAGCACGAGAGCTTGTGGGCAGGGGTCTGATCCCCAACATGTCCCCTAGGGCAGAGGAGGGCATCTAAGGTGCACAGGTCTGTGAGTGTCCTGGGGGTGGAGGCTGGTGGGGGTATGGAAGGGCTAAAGGAAACCTGAGATAGGGATGGGGGGGCACAGAAGGTGAGGTGCCCAAGACCAGAGACAGGGAGCACCAATGACGCCAGCCTGACACCAAGGATGGGACAGACCGCCAGGCACGGGGCCTTGGGTCATGGAGACCAAAAGAGGCCAGAACAGAGGGTAGAGACACCCCAGCCCCTCTGCCACTGTTGAGACACCTGGACCCTGGTCACCACCACTGCATCCTATTAGTGTCCCCAAGGCTCAGATGCCAAGCAGAGGACAGAAGGGAAGGAAGGGGAAGGAGATGGTCCTGAAAGACTGTCGATTCCCCCCATATAGACTGTTAGCCCCAAGAAGCGGCTTAAGCCCCAGAAATGACTATGTCATCTTGAACTAAGAATTAGAGGTTGGGCACGGTGGCTCACACCTGTAATCCCAGCACTTTGGGAGGCCAAGGTCACCTGAGGTCAGAAGTTCAAGACCAGCCTGGCCAACATGGTAAAACCCCATCCCACTAAAAATACAAAAATTAGCTGGGCGTGGTGGTGGGCACCTGTAATCTCAGCCACTCCAGAGGCTGAGGCAAGAGAATTGCTTGAACCTGGGAGGCAGAGGTTGCAGTGAGCCAAGATGACTCTGTCTCAAAAGAAAAAAAAAAAAGAGTATTCTGCTATGGGTTGTCCAAACTACAATAAGGTCAGTTATTGGAACACAATGAGAGGGCCATTTCTGTGCCCCCAGCCAGGACTGCAGGTCTTCCCCTACACAGGCAGTCAAACTCCAAGGCTGGGCACTGCTCGGATGCTGGCTGAGGATGGCCTCTGCCCCCTCCCACCTTCTGAGTGCATGGCTCGGAGCCGGAGGTGCCCAGGGAACAATCCCCACCTCCCTCTGAAGGATGCGGTGTCAGGCCTTGGCCTCCCCAGGCCTGAGCACAGAGACAGAAACAGAGGCCTTTGTCGGTCACCCAGCATGGCAGGCTGGGTTCCCCTGGGGTGGGGTTGGGGCAACCTGTCACCAGCCTTTGAGTCTCAATCAGCCACTGCGCAGGATTCCTGCTGGGAGACCGGCCTGGACCACAGCTGCCTCCTGATAACTGGGCTTGTCTGCAGCCTCGGCCTGCCCAGCAGGGGTAGAGAAAGTGGTTTTCCCCCTTGGACAAGGGCAAGGAGATGAAGGCCCGTGAACTGATCAACGCCAGGTCCTCTGAGCTGTGGCCTGCATGGCTGAGGCATCTGTCATGGCCACTCCCTCCCTCCACCCGATCACTGGGGCCGGAGAACCCCAGGACCGCACTGCTCACGTGCTCCTCTCCCAGACCCTCCCTCCGCTTCCTCAGGCTTCCCCACCACCACTCTGCCCACACGCGTTTCATCAGGGCACAGAGGGCCTCCGCGTGGCTAAATCCGAGGTGGGCCTCAGACTCCTCCTTAGCCTCAGCAGCATTCAGCACAGATCATACCTCCCCTTCCAACCCTCACCATGCCCTCCCAGTCTTCCACCTTCATCTGGGCATCTTAGCTTCCCCTGTGCTTCCTGATCAGCTCCTGGACCTCCCCACACCGGCCTTCCCTGGACTCTGTCCTCACATCTCCTCCATCCACTCTGCTCCCTTGGAGGCTGCCTCCAGGCTCCTGCACCCCTGGCCTGGACCTCTCTGCTGACTCCACATCCACACAGTCACCTGTCCTCCCTGCATCTCCGCTCGGACGCTCAAAGACAACTTAAATGTAGCCAGTCCAAACCCCATTCCCTGTTTTCCTGCAAAAAAGCTGCCCTCACAGCCATTTTGCCAGGGAAGCTGGCAGCTCTGACCTTCCAGTCGCCAGGCCAGACCTCAGGGGGATGCCTGAGTCCTCTCAGCCTATCTAGTTGCAAACCCGGTGGGCTCTGGGACATCAGAGTCTACCCAGAAGCTGGCCGCTCTCCATTGCTGCCTCTCACCCCTCAAACCTGGCTGACTGCAACAGCTCTCAGCAGGGGGTCTCCTGGCTCCCACACCGCTGTCCCCACCTTCATGGATTATTCTTAATTTAGCAGCCAAACGTGATTGTTTGAAAACATCAGACAGGTGGTGTCACTCTTCTGCTGAAAACCCTCCAGTGACTTCCAATTGCCCACTGCCTCCCCTCCCAGCCCGCCCCTGCCCGAGCCACACTCCCGCCTCCCCACTCCCACACTCCTGCCCCCACTGAGGGCACTTGCACTTGTCCTCAACCCGAAATGTTCTCCCACCCGATGTCTGCTTCGCCTTCAGGTCCTTGCTTGGATGCCACCTCCTCAGTGAGGCTTCTGACCACCCTCTTTGCCATCGTGAGCCCCTCCCCAGCACTTCCCATCCTCCTTGTCTGTTACGTCTCTCCAGAGCACAAACACCATCAGACATATTTTTCTCCCGGTCTGTTTCCTCCCACTCCCGCCAGTAGAATGGAGAACAGGGTGTGCGTGGAATTTGTCTTTTTCACCACACCCTACCCAGTGTCTGCTTGAAAACGGATCTGGGCATGTAATTGGTGTTCAATGAATACTGAATGAATGCTGGTCTGTTCCCATGGCAGGGACTCCCTGGGACACAGAGATTAAGGCACTTGCCCGACATCCCTCAGCTGCTAAGTGGGAAGACCACAGTTGCAATTCTGCTCTGCTTGTCTCCCAAGTTTTGCTCTGGGGGGTGAGTAGTCCGGTGGTTAAGAGCTATCTTGGTGGCAGATGGACTACAATCCCGGGTCTGACTTTTGGGCTTTGAGTCTTCCTAGTCAGGTTGCTTAAATTCCCCGAGCCTCAGACCCCTCACCTACAAAACAAGGCAAACAAAAGCAGCCTCAGAGAGCAAGTGTAATGACGCAAGGAGCTCAGGCACCCAGAACGCTCTGGGTATTATCACTCTTATCAATACCTAAGGCCAGGCCTCCGCTTACATGTGAGGCACGTCCTCAGTGGGTCTCGGGAGCCGTCTGCAACGCCCCCGACCCTCCCTTGCTCTGTTGT
This sequence comes from Alouatta palliata, assembly GCA_004027835.1. Lineage (NCBI taxonomy): Eukaryota > Metazoa > Chordata > Mammalia > Primates > Atelidae > Alouatta > Alouatta palliata. Next base: position 14,964 of record PVKV010002898.1, on the reverse strand, counting down.
CGGAGACACGGGAGATGAGCTGGTGACTGATGTGATAATTTCACTGAAGTGGCAAAGTCAGTCGTTTTCTCAGTGACGGGATTTAACAGGCCCCGTTCTATCTCCCATGTCTCTTAGCTGAGCGATCTGTAGGTCTAGGATCTAATGAGCCCACGGAGATCCCAGACGCCAGCACCAGCGAAAAAGAGGAGACTCCTCAGTAAGAACTGCCGGCCTGAAATTGTTTGGAGAGAGGATATAAGGAACCATCATCAAAAATGCCATTGGAGGGCTGGTCCAGATGCTTTCTGTGGTCTCAGTACCACAAACTCTGCGACACACCATCTCCTCCAACCTAGAGATAAGGAAACGAGGGACATGCTGGGAGTCACACAGCAGCGTTTTAGTGGGGTCGGACTTGAACCCAGCCTGCTGGGCCCTAGAGTCCAGCTTTGCTTCTCGTCCCGGAGTGGCCTCGACTCACTGGTCTCTGTCTCAGGAAAAGTCTTCGTTGATATTTGATTGATGGGATAAATATACCCCCTGGAAATCCCATCAAGACAGGGTGTTCAGTAACCACTTAAAATATGGAACCGGGGCACTTTATTCTTTTCCAAGTGAGATGGACAGGGCGGTGGTGGTTCTTTTGCTACAAAATGGGATCCTGAGGCCCAGAGGAGGTGGACATGTCTGGGCCCTAGTCAGTGTGGGAGCCAGACCTTCAGGTGTACTGGTTCCTCTGGACACAGCTTCCTTTCTCCCCTTCCTAGGGACCCACACTGGCCACCTGCCCTCTGGGAGTAGCCAACCTCTATCTACTCTCCACCTGAGCACAGGCCCTTCCTCCTCTTTCCCCCTTCCTCCACCACATCACCCTCGATCTCCCCAAGCCCTCACTGGCTGGTATTTGCGCCTGCCCTCCCCACTACATCATGCACTTCCTGGGCCATGGACAGCTATGGTCTTGTCCACGTAGCACAGAGCCTGGCAAATAACATGAACACAAGGGGTTTGCAAAATGAGTGAAGGAATGACTTCTCCAGTGAGCGAGAGCCTGTGAGGAGGCTAGAACCCGGCTAGAATGTGTCCACTCCTTGGTGGCTTTTCCACTGGGTTCCTAGAACTTCAGTGGCAAGATCTCAGTGCAAGCGCCGATGAGTGGTAGGCAGACAGAACAGAGAGGTAGAGGGTGGGAAAACGGAGGAAACACTTCCTTTTGGGTGGCGGCTTTTGGTTTTGATTTTCTTCCCTGCAGGCAGCTCTAGCAATCTAAGGATGAACTGAGCCAGAAGAGAGGAGCCAGGGCCAGAGGCAGCCCCACCCGCCCGTCCCACCTGCAGCCCAGGCTCTGCTCCTGCTTCAGACAGACCTCACCTGAAACCCGCCCGGTCCTCCCTCTGACCCCAAGTCCTGGGACGTGGCTGCTAGCCTGCTGAGAGGCCTCTCATCTTCCCCTCCCTGCTGGCTTGCACTGTTAGACACAAAAGCCTTCTGCCCCATGCTATTCCAGAGCTGGGGCGACCCAGTCTTTTTTCCAAAAAAATATTCAGAAAAGAAGCTCCCAAAGCCCCTCCTGGAGCAGAAGCGAGCTTTCTTCTACGTTGGAAATGGTCACATCTGTGCCGTCTCATCCTTCACCACCCACCGCTCAAGCCACATCTGAAATAGGGCTATTGTGAGTGAGAGATGGAATGTTTGATTTCATTTTCATTCATTTGAAAATTAATTACCCACCTGTGGCTAATGGGGACCTGATTGGACTGTGAGGTTCTAGAGCCGACCACCCTCCCGCCAAGCCTGAGTGGCTCCTGGGTCCCGAATAACCCCACTCTACCAATAGCTGCTCTCTCTGTCTCTTTCCCATCATATCTTTAAAAAACCACAATAAAACCTCAATCCAAGTCCGGATGTAACTCTCATCTTTTATTCCAGCATCTCCCAGAGCTCCAATATGTACAGACTTTATTTATACACATATAATATACAGCATATATACGTATTTATAGATATTCACACACCAGCCCACACACTCGCACACACTCACACGCACACACCCTTCCAGGAGGGGCGTGTGGCTGCCTTGGAGCCCTCCTAGGGCCCGAACAAGTGGTGCTGGGCTTGCCAGGCAGTTGTGAGGTTTTGTGTTTTTTGCTTTTAAAAAGAAGGCCATTTCCTCCAGACATGTCCTCCCTCTTCCCAAACCCTAAAACTCCTCCCCAAAACACTCTGAAAAAATTTTTCTTAAAAAGAAGAGGTTTTCCTTTGCTCTGCCCAAGTAGTTTCTGGAGAATCCAGGCCTGTCCGCAGGTCCCGCACAGGTCCCTACAGCATGAGAGCGGGGCATGGTCTCGGTCAGGCCTGCGGCTGTGCCCTCTGCGGGGAGAGGGGAGGGGCTATAGCATCAAGGGCACCTGCCAGATGAGGAGGGTGCTGTCCGTCTCACCACACGGGGCTGGCCTCCCACTGCTGCCCAGTGCGCTGCCGAAGTTGCGGTAGCCCTGCCCGCCAGAGATGATGGCCACAGAGCAAATCTCCTTGCGGTGGGCATCACGGGCACAGGGCCGGCTACGCACCCAGACGTCGGGGTCGTCAGCCATCTCGTAGATGGAGCCATCCTCCTCGCTGTGCTCCAGGGCTGTGCCGTCTGCGGGCGCCGGCTCCCGCATGGAGAGCAGTGGGCCTGGCAGATGCGCGGTGGAGCGCAGGCGGTACTGCAGGAGGATGCCTTTCTTGCGGGTCAGCTCTCGGCCCACGTGGCTGTCAGGCATGGGCTCATGCACCTGCCCGTCTGGCTTGTCCTCCTCGGCCCGAGGCCCCTCAGCCTCCTCCTGGTCGCTCCGCAGGATGTCGGGGGCCAGGATGCTGGTAGCCACAGCCAGGAAGGCCACAGGCCCACAGTGCCCATTGAGTGAGACCATGCCTTTCCCTGCGGAAAATGGGGCGGGACAGAAGGGGGCCCAAAGGCCCAGTGCATTAAGGGAGGCGCCCGAGTTTCTCTGCTGGAGAACTTTCTGGGTGGGTATTTTAGGGGGGTCACTTCCGTCTAGGTTGGCACTCCCCCCCTGAGAAGCCCACAGGTCTGGCTATCCCTTGCTCTGGCATAGCTTCCTCAGGGAGTGGAACAGGAGTCACCTTATACACCACACGGGGGAGCCTCAGTGTGAAATTCCAGGAATTTCCTCGTCTCCGGGCCTTCACCCAAGCCGCTGCTTCTACCTAGAAAGCCTTTCCAGTCTACCTGATTCTGCAACTCTTCCTTCCAGGCCAGGCTCAAGCTCCTCACTGTGAATCCCTCCTTCACAGCCATAGGGAGCTCCTCGCCCCAGTCTCTGTGTCCCCAGCCCCCAGAGCACCCCCAACCCAGCACCTGCCACCAGGGCTATGATGACCCCCAGGAGACCGTCAGCTCATGGAGAACAGGGTCTCTGCACAATTCATCCCCACATCCCAGGATTCTACCTGGAAATAGGTCCCCCACAAATGCCTCCTGGATGGACAAATATGCCCTATTTTATGAAATCTTGAAAACAGAAAATCTCGGAATTTAGGAGCAACTCTTCTTTCTTTTTTTTTTTTTTTTGAGACCGAGTCTCGCTCTGTCACCCAGTCTGGCACACAATGGGCAATGGTGCAATCTCAGCTCACTGCAACCTCTGCTTCCCAGGCCGAAGCAATTCTCCTGCCTCAGCCTCCCAAGAAACTGGGATTACACAAACACACTGCCACATCAAGCTAATTTTTTTTTTTTGTATTTTTTTAGCAGATACCAGGTTTCACTGTGTTGACCAGGCTGGTCCCAAACTTCTGAGCTCAGGCGATTCACCCGCCTCGGCCTCCCACAGTGCTGGGATTATAGGCATGAGCCACCACACCAGCCAAAGCAGCTCTTCTTTAGCAGAAGGACTTGAGGTCTGAGTAGGGAGCCAGCCCACCTCCAGGGCTTCTGCTGGCCCTCCTTCCTTGCTGGAAGGGACCACAGTCATCATTCTCAGGGCAGAGGCAGAAGGGGTCCTGGGGCTCCAGGCATCCAGGTATCGGGGGTCTTCTCTGATCCTGCCTTGTTCTCCTGGGCCCCATGGCACAGGTCAGAGCTTTGCCCAACCCACTGCCTTTACCTGAAAAGCCTTTCCCGTCTACCTGCAATTCTTCCTTCAAGGTCTGGCTCGAGCTCCTCACTGGGAATCCCTCCTGAATTCATGCCTGGGGAGCTGCTCGCCCCAGTCTCTGTGTCCCCAGCCCCAGGAGCAGGTCTATGATTCTGCAGCTCTTCCTTCATCTCATCCATGTGAACACATTCATTTGCACATGGACCCCCGAGGAGGCCAGGCCTGGCCCCAGAAGCACTCAGTTATTTCTCCCTCTGGAGCTGGACATTTTGAAACTGCTATGGGAAAGAGCAGAACGGGCCAGTGGAGACCCTACCATTAGGCGGGTGCCTCGGCCAATCCTCAAGCCACTCTTGTGTCCATCTGCCAGATTAGAAAACTGAGACTCAGAATGAAGTGGGGAGACTGTGGGGTTGGGATGATTCAGGTCCACTGGCCACCATGCCACCTGAGATGACAGGAAGCTGGACACTGGAACCCCATCCTCATACCGATGAGAGCATAACACACCCTTCCCACCAAGCCCCACCAGCCACGTGCAGCTGACTCCCAGACCCTGCCAACGCCAGCTCCTAACGTCTCACCTGTGATCTTGGGGATGCCTTCCAGCCGAGGTACGGGCAGCAGGACGATGATACCCTGGTCAGTGCCCACCCAGAGCAGACCCTGGCAGATTAGGAGGCTGGTGACACACAAGTTCTTCTGGCCTGCAGAGAGAGAGGCCGGCTGAGCAGTGCCTTCCTGGGGAGACAGCATGGGCTCTGGGCACCACCAGGAGGTGAGGGCATGGCGCAGTGGGCTCCTCCCCTGAAACCAGCAAGAAGCTGGATGGTGGGGTGGGTAAGAGCTGCGGCTTTGGGGGCTGACCTGCCTGGGGTCTGGCCATGGGGCCCCCAGCTGAGCGTTCCCTCTAACCAGCCTCAGTTTCCTCCTGTGTAAAGTGGGGCTGCCATGTAGATCCACTGGGGAAACACCATGGGCAAAGTGCCTGGTCTGTGTCCGCTCTTAATACATGGCAGCCAGGTCATCTGGCACAAAGGGTTGTCGAAGGGTGACCCATGCAGGGATCCAGCTGGCCAGCTGCGGGCAAACCCAGGGAAGACTGGGAAGGTGCAAGCTTCCCATCGGTGTTAGTGCAGACGGGAGGCATGAGAAGGGCCATTCGAGGTTTGCGAGCCATCAAGGTGAATCTGCTGCAGCCCCACAGGGCCTGCCCATGTGGGCGTGTCTTCCGATGAGCTCACAGCACACCCTGCAGGCCCCAGGCACAAGAGGGAAGCAGAAAACTCACTGGTGGGAAGCAGCCTGTTTCTGATGCCAGTCCAGAGGCGTTGTTTTTAGCTCTCCCCTCAGTGCTGTCTCTTCATTTTAGCAAGAATGGCAATGTCAGGGAGGGCGTGGCAGGGGCCTCCCCTGCTCCTGACAAAGACGATGCCAGCTGTGGGCTGCCCGGCACAGTGGCTGAGAACAGGGCTCCAGAGCCAGGCACGGGGCTCACACCTTGGCTCTGCCACTCTCCAGCTATGTGACCTGGGGCCTGTCCTAAACTCCTCTGGGCCACGGTGTCCTCACTTGTAAAAGGGAACAAGGATGATACAGTCACGTGTCACATAAGGACCTTTCAGTCAACAACAGACCATGTATACAATGGCAGTCCTATACGACCATAATGCCATGTTTTTGCTGTTCCTTTTCGATGTTTAGATACACAGATACTCTCCACTGGGTTAAATGAATGTAAAACAACCCTGTGCCCGCACATGGCACAATGGGCACTACCTGTTGTCATGGCTGCTGCTGCACGGTTGCCAATGATTCTGAGCAATGGGAATGGGCAGGAGGGAGAAGAGGGAGTGGAGGGGCAGGAGGCCCGCCTCCGAGGGGCTGAGGGACATGGCGTACAGGCTGCCGGCTCAGGGACAGACCCCTCCACCACATCACATACATGGTGGATGGCTCTGCCACACTCCCTTGGGCTTCACTGGGCACCTGCCTTTCCACAGGGCTGGCTCCTTCTCACTCTAATCTTGTTGCCCTCTGGGAGAGGCTTAGACTGCATTCTAGAAAGTTCCCACTTTCTGACGCTTCTGGTCCATGGATTACACTTGAAAAAACACAGCTTTGGAGTTTCCAAAGCACTTGTATACCTGCTCTGATCTGACACATCCTTGCAAGAGCCAAGACGTCTGCAAGACGCAAATGCTGGCCCCATTTTAGCTGTGGATGTGAAGGCTCAAAGAGGCCCTCCAGCTGGTGAGTGCACGGTGGGGTGGAGCTGAGGTCTGCTGCTCACCATCGCCCAGCACTTCCATCGCCTCTCCGCTCTTACGCCTGTCACTTCACCTCCATACATGTGGGTGTATGTGCTTCCTCTGCAGCGCAGGCACAGAGAGAAAGGGTGTGGCTCTCTCACCCCAAACGGGAGGTTACCGACTCGGGGTACACCCGGCACTGCCTCACACAGTGTGCCATCCCATCACCCATCCATTTACTTACCTCCCAGGTGCCTGCTGGGTGCCAGACCCCATACTCGGTGCTAGGGGCACAGCTAGGACCATATACACAGAGTCCCTGTCTTAAGGAGCAGACACTCTAGAACTTTCTTTGATGATGGACATGTTCCCTATTATGCTGTCCAATCTGACAGCCATTAGCCACATGTGGCTTCTAAGCACAGGAAATATAGCTAGTGGCACCGAGGGACCAAATGGCTTATTTTCTTTCATTGTAATAATGGCTACTGTATTTGACACAGAGACATAGAGAGGAGATGCGGGAAACAGAAACAGAAACAGGGGACGTAAATACCAGGCAGAGGATCAAAGCCGGGGCAAACGGAGCAGAGCCAGGGAGCGTTCTCAGGTCTTCATGCCTCCCTCTGCTTCCTGGAAGGATGAGGAGGCAGGCATGAGACTGTGAAATCCAGGTGACAAGGAGGAAGTGGCCACACCAGGACCTGAGCCAAGACCCAGGAGACAGGGCATACAAAGGCCCTGTGGCAGGCACAAACTCAGCCAGTCTGTGGAACAGACTGAAGCCAGTGCAGCTGGGCCACAGGAGGCAGACTCCAGACGGTAAGAAGAGGGGATGGGTCGGGGCCAGGACTGGGGCTCTTCATTCTGGCTGCTGTGAAAAGCTACTGGAAGGTCCAGGAAGGGGAGTAGCATGACCCGATTTGAGTGGAACGTTCTAGCTGCAGTTGTGGAGGGTGGGAGTAGGAGTCACAAGGAGGCCAGCAAGGGCTCCCGCAGCTGCCCAGGCAGGAAGGGCGGTGGCCGAGGCTTGGTGATGGCAGTGAGGTGAGGACAGGCCAACCCATTTGAGACATGTTTGGAGCAGAACCACACAGCTGCTGGGAGAGAGGAGCAGGGGCGGATGGAGGAAGGAACCCAGAATGGTGCTGAGGCTGCTCTGCCTGGAGCAGATGGGTGCATGCAGTGCCATGGCCTGGGGATGGCAAAGGAGCAGGTTTGGGGGTTGAAGCCCAGAGCTCCTGGCTGGATGTGTGGTCTGAGACATGTATTAGTCACCAAAGTGGAGCTATCGAGTAGGCAGTGGGATTCGAGGCTGGCAATGTCAGGCAAACTCAAACAAACCACATTCATAGTGTCCATTCAATGTAGAAATGCAAACCACGCTGAAGAAAAAGCCCACTAGTGACTTACAGGCTCGACCACAGGGGCTATTTCACAAACAGTACCCGGGTGTCTGTGGAGTTGGGACTATGTCCTACACCTACATCCATTCCAAAAGTGAAGGCTCAGAACTATGATGGCAAGTTTCCAGTCCAGGGTCAGGCCCCCAGCCCTCCTGAACTGGCTAACATGGGAGGCTCAGGCCAAGAGCTGCTTTCCTCAACACCTGGTAAAGATCTGTGATGATCTTATTTTGCTATTGGTTTATTTACTGCAAGCTTTGTGAGGGCAGTGGCTTATCTGTGTATTCACAGTTGACTCCCCACCTCCTGGCCAAGTACCTTGGCTCCTGGTAGACTCTCAAGAAGTATCTGTGAGTGCATGAGTAAATAAATGGATGAATAGATGGATAGACGGACAGACGGATGGATGGATGGATGGACAGACGGATGGATGGATGGACAGATGGATGGATGGATGGATGGATGGATGAATAGATGGATGACAGATTGATGGATGGATGGATGGATGGATAGACAGATGGACAGACGGATGGATGGATGGATGGATGGATGAAGGAAAGGAGAAAACTTGGACAAATCACTTCTCTCATCCATCAATGAGTACTACAAACCTACCTGGCTCAATTGTATCATTATTAGAAATATTAAATATACACACACATATGTACACATATAATATCGACATATAATTAAGCACAGCTCTTAGCCCATAGTATACAATCAATAAATAGAGGCTATTAGGATAATGTTTATGATTATTAAAAGGATCTAGACACTAATGTCTTAAGATCAGCTCCATCAGAGCCATAAACCCACAAGAACAATAAAGCCAAGATAGGGGAGGGTGGAGAATTTTTCACTCCACATGCCTCATCACCTCCCTCTCCAAGTCCCCCAGGGCATGGAGACCGGTAGGAGACCATTTTCCAAAGCCCCTGCATCCTCCCGGCCCCCACTGGACGGGGAAACCGACAAAGGAGAGGAAGGCAAACAAGAAACCGAAAGATATGCCGGAATTGAGAAATGACTTCATCTGCAAACCTCATTCTGGGGCCTTTCCTCCTCCCCCTCCGCCTCGAGGAAAAGAGCAAGACACTTCACAAACAGTCCAAAAGAAAAAAAATTCTAATGGTGAATAAATATTTTATCACAGAGACTTAATGCAGCAGTGTTCAACTCACCCAAGCCATCTATCTGGAGATATACAACTTTAAAAAGCTTAGGCTCTCGGAGAGCATTTTATTAATGACCTGTCTAGTTAAAAGGAGGAGGGAGTTTAGGTTAAAAAATGCATTAATACCAGTCGGGTATTAGAGTGGAAGAAAGAGGTCAGGGGAAGGAAACGTGATAAATTTTTAACACACCCTAAAAAAAATCCACAGTAGAGGAACAAATTTATTACTAATTATGCAATTATTTCATTTGGTGGTGTGGGGGAAGAAAAAAATACTTAAAAGCCTTTTTAAAATATCGCTAATAAAGAATTTAAGGATCCTGCTGTGCTGTGCTTCTGTGAAGGCACAACGTGGGGTGGGTCTGAAGCTGCCCCCCATCTCTGGTCCCCAGCACGGTGGCTGGGGCTGGCTGGGGCTCAGCTTGGAGCTCAGGGAGCCACTCTCAGATATGAGGGGTCAGCAGGACCCGGCCTGGCAGGATCCCAGGCTCCCCAGGGTTGCTGATTAGGACAGTTCAGGCCTGAGGAAAGGGGGGAACCTTCGGGAAACCCCATATTCTGGAACCTCAGCCTACACCCAACCCTCTCCAGGGTTCAGCCTCAGGTAGGTCTGCAAGAGGGAGGTCACCTCTGCCTGCCCCAATGTAGCTGACACAAGAGGAATGGCGCTGACCTGGGAGGTCTTAGGGTGGGCAAGGAGCCCTCATGGGAGACATGTGGTGGGGACGCAGTAAAGACGATGACTAGGACGATGATGGCAAATGTCACCATCACGGACTGCCACTGGCTTGAGATGGGAACTGTGGGCACTGTCCTCACACCGTCTCATGCCACAGCCACACCTGCCCTGCGGGGTGAGACCAAGGGTGGGAGGCAGGTGATCCGTGTGCTCCCTGTCAGAGCTGGAAGGCAGGGGGGCAGGGATTCCAGGAGGAATTCTGACTCCAGGCTCTAGGTACCCCACCCAGCATGGCCAAGCTGACTCCTGTCTCAGCCCTTCATTGTACGAGAGCCCGTGGGGATGCTCCTGGCTCTGTCTTTGTCAGCACTTCTATGGCAGAGCAGTCATTTCACCTCCTGAGCCCCAGTTCACCTGGCCCTCAAATCATCACCGTAACAACGAACACTCTCCCTTCCTTAAAGGGTAACTGCAAAGAGTGAGTAACATAACGCACGTGAACTCGAGAGTGAAACGCAGTGAAGTCAGGTCGTCCAGGCAGGAGCGGCTGTTCTAACTTCAGCAGGGTCTGTCACACATCCTGCCTCCCACCACCTGCTCAGCTTGACTCTCTCTCACTCTCCTCTTCACCAACATGATGAGATTCCAAAGAGTTTTTTAAAGCCCATAAGATTATCCATTTCTTCATTGTTCCACTAACTTGAAATAATTTAGCCATCAGAGGAAATGTGGAGATAGTTTTGTGATAGAGACATTTTTATCGTAGTTAAAATGGATTGAACTTGTATAATGGCAAAATACTATGAAACAAGAAAGGGAGGAAGGAGGGAGGAGGGGAGGAAGGGGGAAAGGGAGGGAGGGAGGGAGAGAGGGAGGGGGAAGGAGGCGGCCCAAACACAGATCCCACCAAGCCTCTCACACACCCTAGGAGAACGTCAGAGAAGGGTTCAGTCTCATTGGGCACCTGCCACCCTGCCTGCCCAGGACAGCCACCTTCCCAGCCCTGGCAGCATTTATCCTCAGGACGGCCCCCGAGCTGGGAACTATATCCCATCTTACAAAAGGGATGAGGGGCTCCAGGAGATTAGGGGCTTGTCTGATACTACACGGTGGCCAAGGCTGGCCTCAAGCCAATTCTCCTTCCCCACTACACACAGTAGGACGCTGAACTGAGTCCAGCCTGATGTGACTTGTGGTTCTGCCTCTGGCCCACTGCAAGACCAAGGGCAAGACGCCTGGCCTGCTGAAACCAATCTCAGTGTCTCCATCTGCAACATGGGGACGATCCCCAGCACGTGGGGTTAGGGTGACATGAGATCCTGTCCATAAGCACTTGGGGCCTCATCACCTCAGGCCCGGGCAGGGTGGCAGTTATTCCACTGTTGTGACTGCCCTGGACTGCGTTGTTAGTAACCACCACCCCAGTGCGACCAGTTCAGACTCAAGGACCATCGTGATTGTCTGGGGGAAGCAGAAACCAGGGTGGTTTCCCGCCCCTCAAGCTGGAGTGAGGGATCAGGCCCCAGGGGTAGGCAGAGGTCCCCAAGACTCCTGCAGTGCTGACGAATGTCCCTGCCGTCGGGGCGGCCTCATAAGACAGGACCCTCGACCCTGCTGGGTACACAGCTGCTCCCAGACTCTGCCATGGCCCATCTGCCAGGTCCTTCTAACAATCAACTCCAGGCCCCTGCCTGCCACTAGGGCTGTGTTTCCCTGGCCCCAGGGCCCTTTGGTTCTCCCAGCTGCTGCACCCAGCCCTGCCTGGGGCACTGGGACAAGACAGAGCCACTCCGCCCTCCCACACTGGCCACAGGTCAGTCTCTCTGCGGGAAGCTGGGCTGACCAGGGAAGCAAGGTTAGCTGATGCCTGCTGGCCCTGTGGGCTACTCTGAAGCCAGCTGGGGTGAGAATGGGCATGGCCCTGCATTTTGGGCAGCAGATGGTAAGGAGGGGCTGAGAGCCAACTCCATGGAGGCCTTGGGCAGCTGCATTAGGTCAGCTCCAGTCTTAATCCTTTGCCGCCATTCCCCTCCACCATCAATCCTGTCCACCTCATCTACAAAAGCCATGCAGAAGGGGCCCCAGCCACAGTGGATGCCATCCAAACCCACGGACCAGGAGGCCAAGAGGGACATTTGCCTTTCTTAGAAAAACATCTAAGGATGGAGAACCTCCATGGGCCTTCTCACTTTCCCTTCACCTCATCCTGCAGGGGATCTGAGGCAGAACTGGGTGTTTGGTCAACCTGGGGAGTGGGCCAGTGCAGAAAGGCCTGGGATCCTGCCAGCGTGGCCTTTCCTTAGGAGCTGCCTGACTTGGAGGGTCCCCTGAGCTAGGGGCCACTTCCTGAGCACCGCAGGCTGCTGTGAATGTGGTAGCTGGGCACAGTGACAGGAAGGGGTTTGAGATGATAGTCTTAGGTGTGAATCCTAGCCCCATCACTTCCTGGGGAGTGCCCTGCCTTAAAGCCCTAGTTTTCAGGTCTGGCGAGGGAAAATGGGATGGGCTGCCTGGCCGAGGAAGGTGCTCTGTGACTGTCAGCTCCCACCCTTCCCGCGGCAGCCTCACCTGGCAGGAGGAAGGTGGTCCTGGTGGCGATGTTGATCTCTTGCAGATGCTCCAGGGTCTCGGTGTGGAAGAGGCGGATGGAGGTGCCAGAGGAGAAGGCCATCCAGACACCACTGCCAGCCTTCACCATGTGCGTCACGCTCACCGCCTCGTCCTGGTGCGCCTCGAAGCTTTGCTGTGGCACAAACGGAGGGATGTCGGTGCTGGCTGGGCCTGCCAGCTGAGCCTCCCAGCAAGCCCCCACCCCTCGGCCAGAAATTCTCACATTCTTCAAAAGCACAAGCTACTCAGGGCTGGAAGGGAACCTGAGAAGCCCAGCTGCACTGTGTTGGCCAAAGTTTAACAACTGGCAGGGAATCCTGATCTGCAGGGTTTGCCAGTGTCCACGGTGTAAATATTCTAACGTGGCCGGTTGCAAACCACCGGCATGATATCGCCGAGTGAGGACAGGAAAGACGTGTACACGCTCACTCACGAGCCAACAGGACCAGGTACAGTCCGGTGACTCCTCAGAGCTTTACCTTACAGAAGGGAAAGATAGAGCCAAAAATCACAAAAGAAGGTGCGATTTATGTAAATGATTTAAAGTGACAACGGATACTGACAGAATGATCAGGGAAGGAATGGGGGTAACATGGGCCAAATCCTCATCTTTCACAGCAAGGAGACATCAGGTAATCTCCCAAAAGCGATACATCAAGAAGCAGCAGAGGGAACAAGTTCGGGTCCCGAGGAAAGTGCCAGGCGGATTAAAAACAGGACATGTGAAAAGCATTCTCTTCCAGAAAGCAGGGCTGAGATGGGGACGGGGAAGAGCCTTTCAGGATAAACCATTCTGTGCATTGATTTTTTTTTTCTTGCAAGTGTATGTACAATTTTGATCCTAAAACAAACAAAATCTTTTTTTAAGACAAGATACAAATGATCAGGCTTCCCATCCACTGCAAGAGAAAGTCCAAGTTCCTTAGCTCAGCATTCGGGGCCCGGCACTGCCCCCACTCCTGCTCTTCCTTGAGGAGTCCCTACATGTCAGGCCAGCCAGTGCTCAGGATGTACCACACAGCCGCACCTCTGCCCTCGCCATGACTTGCCCTCGCCATGACTTGCACATGACACCCACCCTGACTCCCCAGCTGTCCTCCTTCACCATCTGAAGACTCCGCTTCAGGGTGGCGTCCCCCATCCAGGAGGCAGGCCCCACCCACCCACAGAGCGGCCACTGCCTTCTGAATGCCGCGTCCTGCTGCCCAGCCTGGAAAACTTACACCATTCTGTGGCTCTGCTTGGCCACTTCCCACGTAAGACTGTGGACTCCAAGGACAGAGCCTGTGCCTCAGGCCCTTTAGTACCTGTCCCCTGCTTGGCACAGTGTCAGTAGAGTAAAATTTGATCAAAGAGTGAATGGATGGACACTTGAATTCCATCTACAATACTCAGATGTTACTAATTCGGGCACACCAGGCTGGAAACAACCTAAACGCCCAGGCCTTGGGCACAGCCAGGTAACTGGGTGGTTCCAGCTCTGCACTGTCCTCCCTGCATATAAACTCACGCTTACAGACACGGCATGAGAAACACAGGAAAATGTGAGTGCTACAGAAAATGAAAAGAAAGAAAGCCACATCCAAAGCTGCAGGAAGGAGGGGGCAGGGGAGGGAGAGCTGCACCCTGAGGCTTACTCCAGGAGCAGGGCGGGGTGCTTTTCCTCTTTTCCAGTTTTCTGGTCCTCTCCTTTTTCCATAAAGAGTATGTCCTGGGTGGAAGCCCAAGACTGCAGGAGGATCCTGGATGGAACGTTTACTTGGGATCCAACCTGCTATTAAATCTGACTTCCCTGACACCTTCACAGGCCCAGACCTCAGTTTCTCCATGTGTAAGTAGAGGCTACTATAAGGATTACAGGGACCTGGGTGAGGAGAGCTGGGCACAGGCCTGGTGCCTAGGATGGTCTCATTTATTCAGCAGATTTTCTGGAGTCCCTACTATGTGCCCAGTGTGGATCTGAGTGCTGAAAATGCGGTGATGACTGCAAGACCTACTTTCGTGGGGCAAACGTTCCCAGGGCAGGAGGCAATTAAAACAAAGGAAGATTTCATCAAACAGTGAGACGCACAGCACAGAAACAATACTGACAGCCATTATGACTGCAGTCAGGGAAGGTCTCTCTAGGAGGTAACATTAGTGGGAGACCTGAGTGATGGGGAGGAAATGGCCCCAAGATGATTGGGAGGAAGGGGAAGAGCATTCCAGGCAGATGGCATGGCAGTGCAAAGGCCTGGGTGCACGAATGAGAAGCAGAGGGACCCGTGGTCGGGGGCACGGGGGTGGGACAGGCCAGGGCAGGCGGGGCCCGATCGCACCAGGCCAACTTGGAATCCATGGGGAAAAGTTTAGATTTTATTTGCCCACTGGAGGGCGTTGAGCTGGTAAGTGACAGGGTCAATTTTACTTTTAAAGTTCAGTCTGACAATGGTGTGGCTTCCTGGTCCAGCCCCTAAAGACCTCATATGGGCTTAGCAAGTGGAGCAGGAGGAACAGGATTCGGCTTTTTTTGCCCTAGAGGGTGGCCCCAGCTCCTTTCCAGCTCAAATCACTAAGCGGTTTCTCCCTGAGTTAAGGAAGCTCTTGCGGGATGGGAGTCTCCATGAGCAGCCAAGCCAGTCAGCTCTGGGCTCATTCCTGATCAGAGTGTGCGGACCAGGAGGGCAAGACGGTGAGCTGTCCAAGGAAACTGCTTTTTCTGAGTCAGTCCCTGATGGCTGAGCTGCGAGTAGCAAGGGAGGCAGGGGGAGGCAGGGGG